>RWGY01000051.1:14588228-14736133 GCA_007726485.1 Eragrostis curvula | reverse complement strand
CCAGAAGCTTCATGGCAAGAAGAAGATCCAGAAGGAAGCACACTTCTTTGAATGTCCACCACCAGAAGAGGGGTCACCTTCGCATGAAGAGAAGGGAGAAGACATCGCGAAGATGGACATTGGTACACCACAAGATGAGAACAAGAACCTTGAAGGATCTGGAGATTTCTCTCTAGATGATGACCTCATGGACGAGGATGATCTTCTTGGAGAAGAATTAGAAGACATGCATGGAGACATGAAGTAGTTCTCCCTAGTTAGCATACTATCTAGTAGATAGTTAAGTAGTAACTATGCATTTAGTTTAGAATTCCCGCATTGAATTTTGATGGATTAATGTAATCTCTAGTAGAGACCTCGTTTTTAATACATAGTCCTTGAAGTCTATGTGAGTGCCTTGGTTTTTGCTTTACCTTGTCGCTATTTGGCTCTTTATTGAAGTATTTGCCTTTGTTTTTGCCTAGAAGAGCAATACAATGGAAGAGGAACTATGACCTGCACATCTCTTGTAGAGATCAAGTTTTACCTATAATATAGCATGAAGTCTATATGAAGTTAGGTATTGGCTCGGTTTCTCTCTTACCATTGGTTTTTACCTGAAGAAAATTTTGTTAAATTTTGCTTGGAATATATGAAATATATGCTGAACATATTGATTTGCCAAGTCTATTAGTATTAATCATTTGCAATGATATTTATCCACTGTGAAGCCACATATAACCTTGTAGGTTATTGCATAAGTTCTTTGTGCACTACTACCAAGTAGGTAGAATGAAAATTGCATTTTTTTGGAAGCACATGAACCAATGCAAGTAGGTAGAATGGAAAACACTGGCATTATAATTGATTTTGAAGATCAGTTTTGCCTTGCAATAGTGTAATCCTCCATATTGTACTGAATACAATAAACTTGAAGTTTTGATCATATCTACCCTACTCACATTATTTGTTAGAACATTGTGTACATAAACAGTACATATGTGATTTTTCATACCATTTATTATTATTATACAAGGAGTATAATTGCAATCTATGATACAATACCACTGTGTCATAGAGAATGCAAGAAGCATTCAATGAACTTGAAGTTTAGTAATGGTGTGAAAAGGGGGAGAATTTTGATTAATGATGTCATATGTGGATATACTAGAAAATCTAATAGACATGATCTAATCCTGTATGATTGGGTTAACCATTGCACATGAACATGTTACTTGAAGCATAGCCTTTGAAATCAATTTATCATTCAAGTTGTGCATGATTTCAAGAAGAAAACACAATTTGCACAAATGTGTTGGCTTGCACGCCACTAAACATAGCAAATATTAACCTTTCATGGTTTCTATATTTATATTCCACTATTGCGCCTGTGTAAGGACCATGTGACCGAGAGGGGGGGGGGGATGAATCGGTGCACACTATCGATTTTTCACCTAACACAAATCACCCACTCAACTCCTAGCAAGTAGTTCTAGTACAACTAAAGAGGCACACTAAAGTGAGTCCTTAACCTAGTGAACTAGAGATAGCAAGAGACACAAGCACAAGGTATGAACTAGTTCACTAGGTAAGAGCAAACCTAAGATAAGCTACAAGCTAGGCAACCAAACACAAGGCACTAGAAGATCTACTTGATGATAAGCACACTAAGGAAAAGTCCTTAGATCAACTAGCAAGCAAGCTACACATGAAGTCAACAAGCAACCATATGATAGAAGAAACTAGAGAGCATATGGATGAACCAAGGGAATAACTAGAGCAACAAGTAAACAAGGCAATCTCAAGTACTACTAGCAAGCAAGATAAAGGCAATAAGTAAATGCATGTAGTAAAGAGAAAGGGATAGAAATGCTCATGATTTTTCCCGTGGTATCGGGAGGATGGCGCCTCCCCCTACTCCACGTTGGGTCACTCCCCCGGAGTCTCGACCCCTCCCTCCGCTCGATGGCGATCCCTTCTAGAGCATTCTTCACCCTCCGAGTGAAGACGCGGGCACGTCCCGCCGGCAACTCCGGATGCTCCTCCGAAGGTAAGGATCCGCACGTGATGCGGTCCAAAGGGCGCTCTCTTCACGTAGCTTCTTTCACATGGGAAGCCCAAAGACCGTGTACAAACTTGCGGCGGCTTCCACACTCTTGGCAAGCTCACCACCAACGCCCAACTGGTCTAGGTCTTGCCATAGACCAAGTGTAACAACCCAAGTCAGCCCTCTCAAGCACTCACTAGCCTAGAGATCATAGGATGCACATGGTGTCACTCTTCTCAAGCACTTGGATCACTCAAATCCCTCAAAGTGCTTCTTCTTCCTTCACTTGGCTTCTTGACAGCACCTCCCCTCCTTTGGACTGTCCAAGAGCACCTCAAAGAGGCAAGCAACCAGCTATTTATAGGCTCCACCCACGAAACTAGCCATTGCAACAAAACTGCCCAGATTTCTCTGGTCACCGTATCATACGGTGACTAGAGTCACCGTATCATACGGTGACTATCCAACGGTCGATTGGGACTTCATTTTCCTGCGAGAGGCACTGTCCTCTTAGTCACCGTATCATACGGTGACTAACACCGTATCATACGGTGACTACTTCTTTCCAGCTTCAGCAACTCTTCCAAATTGCACTTTCCCTGGAAACCACACGATGACTCTACCAGTGACTCTCCTTTCACTGGATTTTCCTGTCTGTAGCCACCGTATCATACGGTGACTAGCACCGTATCATACGGTGACTCTTTTTCCTTCTTCTCTCCAACTTCGTCGATTTTGCAATTCCCCTCGAAACCATACGGTGGCCATAATACGGTGACTCTACCAGTGACTCTCCTTTCACTGGAGTTTCCTGTCCATAGTCATCATATCATACGCTGACTACCACCGTATTATACGCTGACTGCTTCTCCTGTAACTTCTGCTGAGTTGATCTTCACTGATCTTCTCCCTGCAGTCACCGTATCATACGGTGACTGGCACCGTATCATACGGTGGCTTCTCCTTCAGCTGGAACTTGATCTTCTCCTTCGATCCTCGCTTCCAACACCTTCTTTCTTGGTTCCTGCACTCTTCCTCTACAACCCTAGCGCCTGAGAGACACACCATGCATCCAAACGATCTCTACACAAGTGTTTACCGAAGAGTACCAACTTGAACCCTCTTGATAGTCCGGATTTTCCTATGGACTCAAGCTAACATCTAACCAAGCCAACACTTGCTTGAGTCTTGCATGTCCTTAGCCTTGATCCATCTCCTCGACCGTGACTCAATCAAGTCCGTCCATGAGTTGACGAGGCAACCAATCATCCTTGACTTGAGGTAAGAGGTTGGTTTGTGTCGTACTCGCTTCCATGTGACCTAAGGATAAGATACTCAAAGTATATGTTAGTCACATGCATGGTTCTCATCGATTCACCAAAACATTCATACCTTGGGGTTTCCAACTCTAATGGCCATGAAGCTTACAGCCTGAACTATGGTGTTTTTACCATTTGCGCTATCCCATACTAATGTTCTACATACCATATTGAATGTATCACTCTATTGAGTTGACAACTACACTCCTTTCATGCAACGAAAGTTTTTCTCACTTGTATGTTGCATCATGAATTGTGCACTGAATGCACATAGACAATTGAAACTTGTCAGCCTTTCTCATGTCAAGAAGATTGAGATTAGGGGGAGTATAGTGGTCTAATATGGGATATACTCAACCGAATATGAGTACTCAGAATTAGATGGATGAATTTGCTAATCTATTTGTGCAGAAACTTGATGATAATAAAATTGAATTGGCTAGTTGAATTGTTTATGAAATAGACCTTGCAAGTCTAATATGGCAATCAAACATTCTACAAGAACAAAATTCCATGCATGTTTTAACAGTATGAAACTTGTAGTTTCTTTTACCTTGAAGTGTTTATTTCACCTTGAAGTGTTTCATTTGATTTTTGTGGTTTATGCAATTAAATCCTTTTTGTTGTGATGAAAAAGAAGCTAGACATTATCATTGTTTTTCTGACATGATAGAATTGCTTCATCCTGAATTGAGAGCATGTCTAGCTCACTGCATATATTATCATATAAGTGCGTGAATATGTTGCAAATATTTTCACCATCTATGCATACATGAATGGGCAGCCACTTGAAGTTTTGGGGATATAACCTAGACGTTATGTCAATTGAATGCCTATGATAGGGGATATCACTAGAGATTGTATGCTATAATGTCGGCATTAGGGGGAGAATGAACCCAGAATTGAATGCCTTACATTATCATTCCTTGAATGCTTGAAGCAGAATGGAATCACGCACTGAATATGCACATGAAGCATAATGCCAAGAAGAATCTTGAAGAGAGGAGTAACTAGAAATTAAGTTTACACGAAGTAAACCAGAAACCGTGTGTGATATACACAGGGACGCTTGTGTTCATATCGCCGGTCGACTTGTTCGTCCTTGATCATGAATCTATTGGGACGCCTTTGGATTCTAGATTAATGGATACTTGTCATTTGAATCTATTCATGCACGTAAGAAGCATGACTCCTCCATCTTTTAAAGAGAACACTTCACATAGAAGGGGCAAGAACCTCATCATCATGAAGATGAGAACCCAACATCATTGTGCACACAGAAGTGTTGGGAATGCAGAACAATCAAGGAATATGAGAATAGAAGAAAAATTGTACAACATCTCCTCATGAATTGCAATTGTTTCTCTCACGAAGAAGAGAACCCGGATCCGGCAACAAAGTCCATGGCAAAGACGCTTGTAGCGTTATTATCGGGTCAATGAAGAATGCAATTGAGGATATGAACCGTAGTGGTGAAAGTATATGGTTCATAGGTCTCTGAAAGACTGATATTCTCATACTATGAATGAAGTTCTGCTGCATCTTTGGCAAAATATGAAGAATGAAAGAATATGCAGTTAGTCAATAGGATCCTGCAAATCCAAATGACTAGATCCTTGAAGGACAATTTCCGAAGAGAATTATCGCGACAAATAAAGTCTCCTTGAAAGGATGACATAAGTCTCTAAGGTATAATATTGTCTTGAAGGATGATATATGTATCACTGAGCCTCTCGCAAGAGAGAATGTATCTCACAGAAGAGAACAATATCCTGAAGAATATCCTTGAAGAAATAAATCGAAAAATGACTTGCCAATTGAATCTTGAATAACACCGTCTATTCCAGAAGTGAATATAGACCCGAATATGTGGGAATCATACTATCTTAAAGTTATGTGTACACCGAAAGTACAAACTAACATAAAGATAATGATTTCCTACATTACCCCGTTAGGTAACGGAATATTGATAGTGTTTATCCCCAAGAGAAAATCAAGATTGATTGAAGAACCATTCTGATCCAGAAGGATGAACGTTATAGATTCGCAATAATGAAATGTCTTGGCTTGAAGCAAGATATACTGTAGATATTTGCGAATTATCGCCATGCATGTGGCATCCCAAGAATGCACTTGGATGAGAAGAATAACAATGATCAAAATCTTGTCTTGACTCATTGATAGACTACAGATGTAGATCATTTGATAAGTATAACACCAATAATCCTCTGAAAGGATTAATCCTCTACAAGGATAATATTTAGTTTGTATTGCACAACTTAGCAAATAAGTGATTGCTTGATCGAATCAAGTATTTATGAATGAAGCATGTTGCTCCACTGCTCTCATCATAGTAAACAGAAGAACTATGAGAAAGGTCTATGAAGGACTTAGCATCCTGGTATTAAGTTACCATTTGCTCGTGCACATTTAGGCAAAATGTGACTAAGGCATATTAAACTCAGAAGTTTAAAGAATGTCATCATGAGGGGGAGCACATATAGATTATCTGAAATAATACATCACTTAATTGTTTATGATCTAGAAGATCACTATGTTGAAGATAATAACCAAGAAGGTTTAATGTTGTACTCTTTTTCCCTTTGTGAGTTTTTACTTGAAGATTTCTCACATAAAGGTTTTTAACGAGGCAACATGTGCAAATGCAACTTGCATTAATATTTGTACTCTTTTTTCTATATGAGTTGTCACTCGAAGGGCACTCTTGCAAGGTTTTGAGGAAGCAATATTATGCAATATAAAAAACGGCGCCATGTACTCTTTTCTCCATTTTTTCCCACTGGGTTTTTATGAAAGAGTTTTTAATGAGACATGTGTGTCGTCGTAAAATGCCCAAGGGGGAGTGTTATAATAGTAACTCTAGTTGGACTAAGAAATGAAGTTCTAGAAGAACCTATCCTACTCCTAGTCCAATATGTGGGCAATTTACCAAAGGAGTACCTTTCCTAGAAGGAAAGGAGAAGCTCCACCACGCATATAAATAATGGAGTACCCCAAGCATTGTAATCACCGGTTTATTCAGAATAATAAAGAAGAGGCTCCACCCTACATTGTGTCTTGTCTCTTGTCTACTTTGTGAGTTGTTTCCACCGTCAATAGCGCGTTATTACAATAGTTTTCAGCTACGTACTCAGCTCAAGCTAGTGCAGAGCATGCGCATCAATAAAATGTTTTATGTCTTCTCTGGTGTGCGTGAAATTGTATTGGTATCTCCGGGATCTCTATATATCTGAGGCCCGTATTTTAAGGTTACTTATGCTGTGCAAATCAAGATTTTCTTGGGTTATCTGTGTCATCATACATGTTGTAATGGGTTTATTTGCTTATGATGTTGGCCGGCTGGCATAGGCATAAACATTGAGGGGCATGAATTGGCATGGGCATAAACATTGAGGGGCATGAATTCTCCCCCTCTTCTAAAATTGTTGTACGGGACAACAACTCCAAAAGCATCTCCAAGAGATCCCTATAAATTGTACCCCATAAACTAGTTTTTAGGAGCAACTAAAAAATTATAAGGGGCAATTTTTTGTTCTTGTACATATCCTCCCCTAAAAGTGGATCACAACACTTTTGATTAGAGCATCTCAAGAGACTCCTATAAAATTCATCCATAAACTTGTTTTTTGGAAGCAATCAACAAATTATGAGGGGCAATTTTTCTGTCCTCCTCCAACATTCCTTCTTTAAAAGTGGATTAAAACACTTTTGATTTAGCCACATCAGCATTTGAGGCTACAAAAAATTTAATTCCATAGGAAAAAGAAGAGATGTGACTCTAATTCTTCCCCTGTTTGTAGCTACAAATAAGGGAGTTTTTAGGATATAAAAAACTGGGGGTGGTTTTGGGGTCTTGTTGGAGATGGTTTTTTTGATTGAATCCCAATATTTTGATTTAAAGGAGGTTTATGGGGCTATCATGGAGATGCTCTTAGGCCACATCAGCGTTCAGGGCTACAACATTAATTCTTTTCGAAAAAGAAGGAATGAGGGTCCCAATTTTTCTCCTGTTTGTAGCTACAAAAGAGGATAGTTTAAGAGCTATGAAAAGTTTGGAGATGGTTTTGGGGCCCCGTTGGAGATGATTTTTTTATTGAACTCCAATATTTTAGGTTGAGGGATGTTTATAGGGCTCTCTAGAGATGCTTTAATAGTTCTAGTGAAGACGATTTAAAAGAGGATGGGATCCTTTACATATAGGGGTGCTAACCATGGAAGCCTCCTAGATTGTTTTCATCGATAAGAGCGTGAACTGAGTTTTTGGTAGTCAATTTACAGTGATGTGCTAAATGTCTAACATGTGTGTGGATAATTACTAGTCGGGTTTTTTGTTGGACATGACAATTTTGTTGGATTCAGCCGCCCGGGGGCGCCACAGTTATACACTGCAAGTGCAACGTTGCCTCGAGTCAGTCATCTTTGTGTATTGTTGTGCCATGGCATCTCAAGTATATTTCACTGGGCTGCGCTGTGCCTCCATTTTGCGCCGTCGTCTCAGCAAATTTTGCACGGTCTATCTCCCCATCATGTCCTAAAACCGATTTGTAACGACTAAAAGGTAGGCCAAAACAAGGCAGTCAGGGTTCCCTGCTCCGTGAGGAGCCAAGGAAAGGGATCAGAATTATATGAGACCGGGTCTTATGCACGTGTGATTGAGACCCTATTCTCAAACTAAATAAAGTTTTCTATTTTTTAATTTTTAATCCATAATTTTCTTATTGGTTTCTTTGATAACTGATGCCAGATGTCATGATGTGAATAGGGTGGAGAAAAATCTCGGTGGACACAAATATTGCTCCGAAAGATTCGCTGAGCTGAAGTTGAATCATAAGAACGAATTGCTTTAAGATTTGTGAAGACAGGTGGCATGAATCAAAGGGCAGTGCTCCACAGGAAAGCTTTCTTTTATTTATGGGAGTTCCGATTTAGTTTTTGTCAAGAAAACATAATTGACCTGTTACCTTATATTAATCCGCATATATAGAAAAAAATGTTTTTACATAGAAGGAAATATATAGACTTGTAGAGTTCGGGAGCTGCTCACGTCGCGGAGTATAGAAGCGTAAAGGACTAGTACGACTGTACGAGTCGGAGACATGCCATGTTTAAGGTATTCTTTACTTTCCATAGGAGTTCGCAGGTCGTACTAGTATGGAACCTAGCTAAACGTGAGAAATAACGTGAGTTGAAGAAAATAATAACAATCCCTATAGCTATCTATTGCGGCGCTTGGAGAAATCGGTGCGTCTTAATCTGGTCCGTGTCACAGCATGTATGCGACCAAACCGCTCTCTTTGCTCAAGCGCCAGCCGAAGTTGCCGCCGCCGGAGGGTCGGAACTGTGGCTACTTCGTCGTGAAGGAACCCACTGAAGAGGACGAGCACGAGACGTGCTGCTGGGGCACGTGCCCGGCGGCCTCGGAGCACGAGCGCGTGTGGGAGCTCCCGTTCCCGCAGAACCTCGTGCTCACGGTGTGGTATTCGGACGAGACCGCCGAGAGGGTCCTGTTCGTGCCCGTCCCCGACCGGCCCCTCGCGTCCAACCGCTACTACGCCGTCGTCGCCCGAGGCAAGCGCAAGGGCCTCGTCAGGGCGTGCTCCCGCGCGGAGGACGTGACCACGTGCTTCGGCTGCTCGTGCATCATCAAGGACGCCAAGCCCCGGCCGTTCGATCCGGCCGACGTATACCTGCAGATGGAGATCGTCCAGCGGAAGCGGGGCCTGTTCACGGCGAGAGCTGTCGCCGCCGACGGCATCGCGCCCGCGCCATACCGATATAGGAGTTGGCAGGTCTACGCGCCAAAGCACAAGAGCCTTGCCCAGCTGATGCCGGACACCGACGCGATCCCAGCGGCGCCGGCGAGCACGGCCGCAATCGGGCGGTGGTACTGCCCGTTCTACCTAATCAAACAAGACGGCGTCTCCCCACGCCAACAGATGGACAGCAGCCCGTTCTACGAGGTGACGCTGGAGCAGCGCTGGGACGCGAACGACGGCGGGTCGTCGAAGATTACCGGCGAGAAGGTGTTCATCGGTGGGAGCGTGGAAGCGATGCTGTATGTCGGGAGCTCATTGCAGCAGGGCGGCGCGTACTCGTGGTTCAGGGCGTCGGGTGAGCGGATCGGAGTGTGCACGAGCGTGTGGGAGAGGATGCGGTGGTTGGAGCGCAGATGTGGTGGGCGGGTCCTCGAGGAGGCGGGCGATGACGCCGGGAAGCTGATGGTCCAGAGGTTCATGGTTAAGAGGATGGATGGCAGCATCGCCGTGACCTTTGATTTTGTGCGTCTCGGCAAAGTCACAGCCCCGCAGCAGCGTGCGTGCTAGATAGAGGGGTTATACATCCTGGTAGTTCCATCGCAAAAAAAAAAAAAAAATCCTGGTAGTTACAAATTGGACTATGTTGGTGTGGTGTGTTAATTATGCTTCTTCTCTTGCTCATTAACGGTTCGCCGAATTTTTTTCGCAAGTATAGTTTGTAGCAAAATATGTGTTATTGAAAAATAACTTGAGACATCAATAATATATCGGAATTTTAAACTGGAATTTGATTCTGTGCTAAGATATATGCTACGTTTTGAATTAAAAAATGGATGTATCGAGTTGCACCAAGGTTTTATCTGATCGTCCAGCGTAGGATGTAGGCTGTTATTTAGATCTTTAGCTTAGGTGGTGTTTGGATCCCCATCAGTTTTTAAGAATCTGGATTTTATGTATAGTTTCTATAATCTGGCTTCTAAAAAAAATCTAGGTGAGGGTGTTTGGATCCTTGATTCTTAAAATATTAAAACCAGTTTTTGAGGTAGTTAATGACCAGTCTATCCTTCCTATATTAGAGTAAACAATGGCACAAACTGTAATTATCAAAAAACATTTAAGGGCAGCGGGTCGTTTGACAAATAAAATCACCTAAAAGCTGGGTTAGAATAGATTATGGGATTCTTAAAATCTCATAATCTGAATTTTAAAATCTGATACATAATCTACCCTGTTTGGATCCCCTATAGCTTTTAAAATCTGAATTCTTAAAATCCGGGTGGATCCAAACAGGCCCTTAGCCGTCTAGCTTTGGGGCCGCAGATTGCCGCTGGAATCAAGTACTGTAATGAAGAAAACTGCTCTCAGCGCAGCCTGTTGATGAAACGAAACGGGTTTGATGGGCCAAACTGAGTAGAACAAGTAAATACAAATTCTTTGTAGCCCATCGCACAAACTGCTGCTTCCTTGCCAGGTCAGCGGGCAACGGTGGTAATTTTATGGAGGATCCGAGTGTGCATAGTAGTACTTTATTAGTAGTGGTATGTTACCATCTCAGTCATAGCCATAAACCAATTTCCGAGGCTCACGATCTTTCTTAGAATGACATGTTGATCCATTTATTTCTTATTATGTGTATTTTGTATTATATGGAGTCAAATTATTATCGATTCTTCAAAATAGAGGCGTCATCTTAATATTCTTCTTGAATTTCGTGTGAGAGTTGTTTGTCAAATTTTTATTTGTTTAAGTTTATCGTTCATAGCTCAGTTCGCCCCATCTAAAATTTGAACCTGTCTCTGCCAAGTGGTTTATAAAGGTTCCTCCCAGAATATATTTATTTATCTGGGTGGTGTCAAATAATAAAACGCTAACTAGAGATAATGTGAGCAAAACGAAAAAGCAGATGATGACAATTGTGTTTTCTGTAGTGAGAGAGAAACCGCTCATCATCTTTTGTTTGATTGTGCAGTGGCCAAGGTTTGAAAAATTGTAGAAAACCGGTTTACCGAAAGATTGTGTAAGTCCGGTTTACCGATTTTCGAATTTGAAATTTGAAATTTTTTGAAAATTTAAAAATATTTGAAACCAAAAATATGTAAAAAAACTAGACGTCATTTGCAGACCATTTGTGCAAACCATACACGAATTGGAGTTCGTTTATGGGTCAAATAATTCCAGGAAGATTTCTGGGCGAAAAGAAAAAAAAAAGAAAACTAACCTTATCCCTTCCCCCCTCGGTCCCCCACCCCACAAACTACGCCCCCCCTTGGTCCCCATCGCTCCAGGTCGCCGATTCCGCTGCTCGCCATCAACATCCGGTCGCCAAAGCCGCCGCCCGCCTCAAAATCGGTCGAGTCGAAGGCCTATCGATGCTCTCCCTTCGGTAATCGCGGCATACGAGCCGGTAACCGAGCTTGCAGAGGCGGCGCCCCCCCGAGGTGAGCTGCCCTTGCTTCTTTTTTTTTCTGTTTTGTTTCAATGTAGGTTGTAGCATGATTATCAATTTGTCAGATGGTTTCATTGAAGTAACAAAGGGATTGCAATATATGAAATTTTGATATAGGTTGCAAATGAGGGATTAGAAAATACGAAATGCCGATGCCATTGTGGATGACATTATGTTGTTTGTGCAAAATTGTGATAAGCTCACATTTGCAATTCGTATGTTGTCAATGTGTGCTTAACCATTCTTAGAATATTTTAGCAAAGGTCATGCCAAAAATTCCAACATTTTAAGCCTCTTTTCGTCATTTTTTGTGTCTGTGTCGATAACCGATTAAATTGACCGGTTATCGACCGATTTTGGTCGATAACCGGTCAAAATCGGTCGGTTTGATGATTTTCAAATTCGAAATTTGGTTTTTGAATTTTTAGTCGAAAACCGCTCGGTTACCGCGATAACCGGTGAAATCGGCAGAATCGGTGGCGGCCGGTTTGCTCGATCTGAACGATAATGTAAACCTTGGCAGTGGCTAGAGTAATTTGGTCTGATATATCTGAACTGCTAGAGCGTCAGCAGGTTGGACAGGATTTGGCATCGGTACTAACAATGTGGTTGTGTAGAAAAAAAAAGTTTCAAATAGCTATTAATATAGTATGCTCAGTTGTGATATGGGAAGCTGAGAAATGAGAAAAGAGCATCTGGAAGCTCTTGATAGGATCATTGAATCTTTGGTCAACAGTTTACCATTGCGACGTAAATACTCATCCATATATATATTATCATGTATATATGACAGTTTTTGCATCGAGCGATATCGACAAATTCTACACACGATGGCAACGAGGATTACTACCCTGAGGACGACGAGGCTGCCGAAGCAGCAGCGAGGACGGCGGCCCCCAGCTGTAGGTAACGATGATTCAAGATGTTAACATCATGGGATGTTTCAATGCCAAACAAACAAAAATCTCGTGCAACCAAATAACAACTACATCATTTCACAGTTTATCTAGCAATAGTTTCGCTTCAAAAGAAAATTATCAAGCAATAGCAAAAGCGACGTAAAATTAGCATGTATATATATGCGAATGACACGAAATGCAAGTCAGTTTGCCCACCCACACCATGTACGCGACCAAACCGCTGTCCCTGTTCAAGAGCAATCCGGAGGCTGGCACGTCCACGCGGAAGAGCACAGGAAGTTGGACCTCTGTGAGGCGTGGGGCCTCGACGACAATCTTCGAGCGCGACAGCTCTCTGCCAGCACCTGGCGCCTCGGCGTGTCCTCGTTCCCGGCGCCAGCGAGCACGGCCGCCGTCGGGAGGTGGTACTGCCCGTTCTACCTCGTCAAAGAAGACGGCGTCTCCCCACGCAAACAGATGGACCGCAGCCCGTTCTACGAGGTGACAATGGAGCAGCGCTGGGAGGCTCATGACGGCGGGTCGTCGAAGCTAGGTTGCCAGCAAGAGGGTGTTCATCGGTGGGAGCGTGGAAGCACAGCAGGACGTCGCTGCCGGGAGTGTACGTGTGGTTCAGGGCGGCGGCGTCGGGTCAGCGGATCGGAGTGTGCACCAGCGTGTGGGAGAGGATGCGGTGGTGGGTGGAGAGCAGAGGTGGGTGGGTCGACGGCGCCGGGACGGTGACCGGCGGATCGGTGCTGGTGGAGAGATTCGCGGTGAAGAGAATGGATGGGTGTTTGTGCACCTCAGCAAAGTCACAGCACGGCAGCTTTGAGATTATTACTTGTGCATCCTTGTACGTGATGTCAGTCTGTGTGCGTGCCAGATAGAGATGGTGAAAATTGGATTATCTTGGGTCTTTTTCATCATGAAAAAAAACATAATTTGTAAGAGTACAAATATTTGTGGCCTCGGTATCTGAGAAATTAAAATCAAGAATATCTGCCCTTCTTTTTTTTGGTGGGGGGGGGGGCTGTGAGAAATAGTTCTGCTAGTACATTACACAGGGGCTCGTCGGCGGTGGCAACGGCCCTCGCCGTGAACCTCCCCCGCCGGCGCTCCACGATCTCCACGTGCTGGTAAACGTCAGTCGGGTCAAAGGCTTCGGCTTGACATCGTTAATGAACCAGCAAAAGCAGCACGGGGTCATGTCTTCTTCCCAGGAGCACGCCCTGATGAGGCCTTTGAGGGCGCCCTTGGCGACAACGGCATAGCAGCGGCTCGACGCGAGCGGCTGGTCGGGGACAGGCACGAACACGTAGGCGTGAGCGTAGGTGGTGTGGTGCTCAACTTGCTTCTTCATGTACCACACACCGTGAACACACGGTTCTGCGGGAACGGGAGCTCCCACACGCGTGACCTGCACCCAGCAGCACATCTCGTCGAAAGCAATGACGAAAATTACTTCACCGTGGGCCCCATGGTGCATGACATGTGGGCCCGCCAAGCGCTTCATGGTGCACCCCGTGGCACTACACGCGGGCGACCAAAAACAGTGTCAAAAACTACTTGACCGTGGACACTGGTGCAGGACATGTGGGCCCACGGATGTTTCATGGTGCGCCATGTGGCACGACACACGGGCAAATGAAATCAGTGACAAAAATTACCTGACCGTAGCCCCACGGTGCATGACATGTGGTCCCTCTCTGTTCTTAATGGTGCTCCGACCCCACGCCATCGCGCACGAGACCCACTTGCATCATAATCGTTCACGATCCATGCAATAATGATGGAGTCTCCAGGATCCAAGCTTGTTATCATCTCCCCGAGTTCGTCGAGCTTTTGCAAGTCATGATTCGTTTCATACTCAGCAGCCACCTCGTAGCATTCTTGAACCTATTGAGCCAAAGGACTCACATGATGACTGTCCATGGTAAAAAATGATCGCCCTTTTTCTTAATTGTTAATCCTACATCCATAGATGACCAGGAGGACATATTCCTTTTAGATTTTAGTGAAATCAACTAAATTAAAAAATCGAAGTCACCATTCCTAAAAAGTGCAGGTAATATTTAGCTTGATGCATCCACTTCAATACAGGTTTGTTTTGACCTACATGACAATTTTACCAATTTTTCCTTTCTTTTTTTGCGAGGAATTTTAAACAACTTTTCCAATACTTCGATTATACAGATACCTGGTTGGCTTCTATGAGAAGGGATGATACAATGGTACAAGCAATAAACCACATCATTTTTGTTTTGGCGAGGAATAAACCACATCATTTAAGGGTCATGAACAACCTAAGGACACATCCATATGTACTAGGATCATCATGATATGTAAGGAAAAAAAAAATCAACTCTGCAGACAAAGATTTATCAATTATAATCTTTCCATAAGAAAGGACAGAGCCTAGAAGTCGACAAAGGATGCGATTCTGAGAGTTAAATAGTTCAATCCGGCACCATGTCAGTTAATAGCAGAGAGGCATTTCACACGGATGGAAAGTTTCATGACACAATTTAAGACCAAAACTTAAACCTAATTCGGCGTGATCAAGGCTCTAGTGAGTAGTGACATAAGCGAATCTACTGATAAGAACAAAGTCCCATGATGAAACCAAAAGATAACTGAGATATAAAAATAAAATTAAACAGAAAACTCCATGCCCCAAGAGCTAGTCTGAAGTTTAGGGTTAAAATGGAGTTTAACATGAAGTCAACACACTCTATATGACACTCTCTTCAACACTTATATAGTTTGTTGATATGTAACTGACAATACGAAATTAATGAAGCAGACATCTCTATAAATTACGACAAGCTTTATTTTCGCAGTCAACCACAGCCCCTCAGTACCTAAGCAGAACTGTAAACTCGCCAAAGAAAAGAAAAAAAAAAAAACATATTTGATCAATGGTTGGTATAATTTCTCACTCCAAAAAATGCAATATAACGAAAGGGCAGAGGCCTCTGCGCGCGGCAAAAAAAAGAAAAGAAAAGAAAAGGAAAAGATCCAACCCAAAGATTACATTCAGCTCAAACACAAGCTGGAAAGTGAAAGAAGAAGAGCAAGGAGAAAGAAGGGATGGGAATTGAAGTACCATGTCCTTGATGTCGGTGCCGTGGAGGTCCTGCAGGATGTGGAGGAAGCGGTGGAGGAGGAGCGCGGCGTACTCGATGAGCTTGTTGTCCTCCGACACCTTCCTCGGCACCAGCATCCGCATCTGCGCGTCGAACGACGACGATAGCCGCTCCACCACCTTCCCTCCCTTATCTGATCCCAATGCCGAATGCGTGATTCGGCGGCTCGAGAACACCACAAGGTGGACGTTGTGGATAAAGAAACTCAAGATAGGTTTGAGAATTCTGCACACCTCAACACGGGTGGCTTGGATTCTTTATATAGTCATGTTACAGATAAGCTACAGAAACCGTATAGTTTTGAATTACAACAGACTGTAACTTGAGTTACAAGTTAGCTTCTAACTTATCTACAGCTCGTGTCTATCTATGGCTTAGTAGTTACGATCTTCATCTTTCAGCACCCTCCCGCAATCTCAACCTCTAGCCACTAGATTGAGATTGTTCCTGATGGAAACAAATGGCCGAACTGCAAGAGGTTTTGTAAAGATATCTGCAACTTGATCCTGAGATGATATGAACTGAATGTCAAGCATCTTGCGTGCCACCCGTTCTCTTACAAAATGGAAATCAACTTCGATATGCTTTGTGCGACCATGAAAAACTGGATTGGCACTTAAATATGTAGCTCCCAGATTATCACACCACAGCTTAGGAGATTTCTTCTGAATAATTCTAAGCTCACTTAGCAATGACTGCAACCATATGATCTCAGCTGTTGCATTTGCTAATGCTTTGTATTCAGATTCAGTACTTGACCTTGAAACTGTAGCTTGTTTCCTAGAACTCCATGAGACTAGATTTGATCCAAAATATATTGCATATCCTCCTGTTGACCTTCTATCATCAATCGATCCTGCCCAGTCAGCATCTGTGAAAGCACTGATCAGACTCGATGTAGACTTGTGAATCTCCAAGCCATATGAGAGAGTTGCCTTCAGATATCGAAGTACTCTCTTGACAGCTTCCCAGTGAGCAGTAGTGGGGGACTGCATGAACTGACATACTTTGTTTACTACAAAAGAAATGTCAGGTCGTGTGATAGTAAGGTACTGAAGACCACCTACTATACTCCTGTAAGTTGTTGCTTCTTCACAATTCAGAACAACACCATTTTCTCTAGACAACCTTTCACTAGCAGCCATGGGAGTGCTGACACCCTTGCAGTTCAACATGTTTGCTCTCTGCAACAGTTCTGATGTATACTTCTGTTGTGTCAGTACTAAACCATCATTCTGCTTGCTTACTTCAATGCCAAGAAAGTAGTGTAATTCTCCCAAATCCTTGACTGCAAACTCCTCCCTCAACTGATCAATGAGCACAGTAGTTGCCTGTTGAGAAGAACTGGCTATGATAATGTCATCTACATACACAAGAACATAAACTATAATATTCTTGGTTTTGTAAATGAATAATGATGTATCTGCTCTAGATGCTGAGAAGCCCAACTCTTGTAACTTTGTGCTTAACCTTGAATACCAAGCACGAGGTGCTTGTTTTAACCCATATAGAGCCTTCTTCAGTTTACATAGATGATCAGGTTGTTCAGAGCTTTCAAAACCAGGCGGTTGCCTCATGAAAACAGTTTCTTCTAGATAACCATGCAGAAAAGCATTTTGGATGTCTAGCTGCCTCAATTGCCAACCGTGAGTTACAGCTAGTGAGAGAATCAACCTGATCGTAGTAGGTTTAATCACTGGGCTGAAAGTATCTGCATAATCATAACCATACCTCTGTTTGAAGCCTTTAGCTACCAGTCGAGCTTTATACCTTTCGATAGTGCCGTATGCTTTCTTCTTCAGTTTAAAGATCCATTTGCAATCAATGATATTGATGCCCTTTTTAGGAGGAACAAGTTCCCATGTTTCATTTCTGATAAGATCACCGAATTCTTCTTCCATAGCCTGTTTCCACTTGGGATTCTGAAGTGCCTTTCTGTAATCAACCGGCTCTGAACTTTCTGCATTTGCAAGATAAGCTACAGTGCCGTCTGTCCTTTGCTTGGGCTGTCTGATGTTATCCTTCAACCTTGTGCGCATGCCATGTGCAGGTGCAATTTGAGGCGGAACCGGCGGTTGAAGTGCTTCTGGTTGATTTGCAACTGTTGCAACAGTAGCATGCTCTGAATCTGCTGCAGCTATTGGACTGCCAGAACCAGTTTCTTCAGAGATCTCCCCACTCGGTTCAGGCAGTGTAGAAGCACCAAAATTTTCTGCAGACAGGTTAGTGCTAGTAGAACCAGATAACACATCATTATTATATTGGCCAAGCAAAGGTTGAACATTTGGCAACAGAATAGCAGAGGCATCAATGGGAGTGGAAGAAAAGGATTTATCTGGTGATGTGGAAAAGGGGAAAATATCTTCATCAAAAATGACATCTCGAGAAATGTAAACTCGGCCTGTGGGAATATGCAGACATTTATAACCTTTATGCAGATCACTATAGCCTATGAACACACATTTTTGAGCGAAAATCTAGCTTGTGTGAGTTGTATGGGCGCAGGTGTGGCCAACAAGCACAGCCAAAAGTTTTGAGAGTTGAGAACTCAGGTTTTGCACCGGTTAGCAGTTCAATAGGTGTAGAAAATCCTATAACTCTACTGGGTAGCCTATTGATTAAAAAGCATGCTGTTGAGAATGCATCTCCCCAGAAGCGAAGAGGGACTGAAGAATGGGCAAGGAGGGCAAGTCCAGTTTCAACTACATGATGGTGCTTACGCTCTGCAGATCCGTTCTGCTGATGCGTGTGGGGACATGACACCCTGTGTGTGATGCCTATGTCCTGAAAAAATTTGTGCAGTTTCTGGTACTCGCCTCCCCAATCTGTTTGGACTGTTAAGATTTTCTTGTTCAGTACACGTTCAATATGTTTTTGAAACCTAATGAACACTGAAAACACGTCGGACTTTTGCTTGAGCAGATAAAGCCACGTGAATCGACTGTAAGCATCCACAAAACAGACATAATATTGTTCACCATGAACTGTGGAACGGGCAGGGCCCCAAACATCAGAATAAACAAGCTCAAGTGGACTGGATACTTTATTATTCGATAAAGAATATGGTAACTGGTGGCTTTTAGCCTGTTGACAAGCATCACAGATGCGATTATTTGAGCTAGCTAAACAAGGAAGTTCAAAACGACTAATGACTCTTTGAACTATTTGTGGTGTAGCATGGCCAAGGCGACAATGCCATCTACTACGTGGAACTCTAGTGCTCTGCAGTGCACGACGAAGGGAAGTTGTATCCAGTGTGTAGAGGCTATCATGACACCGCCCCCTAACGAGTACGGCCCTCGTTGCCAGATCCTTGACAAGAAGAAAATGTGGGTGAAATTCAAAAAACACGTTATTGTCAATGGCAAATTTTCTGACAGAGAGGAGGTTTTTCTTGACATCAGGCACATGCAGAATATCATTGAGGAATAACACATGAGATGATGCAAAGAATTTTGTTTGGCCAATATAACGAATGTGCATACCTGCTCCACTAGCAGTCGAGACTTGCTCTTTACCTTGGTATTTCTCCTTGGTTGACAGCTTCTCTAGATCATTGGTAATATGATCTGTTGCTCCACTATCGGCGTACCACTCTGGATCCACCGAGTAGGTTGCAGTTGTGGCAGTGTTGGCGCCGTGATCTTCATCATTCTTGAAGCCTTGATCAAACCTATACCAGCACTTGACAGCGTCATGGTTAGGTTTGTCACATATCTGGCAGCGAGGTTTGCCGGTGCCAGATGAGTTGCCGCCGCTGCCGCTGTTGTTCCCGCGCTGTGGCGGGTTTCCGCCTCTTCCACGTCCTCCTCGGCCGCCTCTGTTGTTTCCTCGGCCGCCGCGTCCACGGCCGGCGTAGTTCACGGAGTGCTCCTCTGTCTTGAGTGCTGCCTGCCGTGCCTCGATGCGCATCTCTTGGCTGATCAAGTGCGCAAAGACTTCGGTGACAGAAACAGGGTCGACTCGAGTAGTCATGGACGTGAGTGAGTCGTATGTCTCATCTAGTCCGGCGAGAAGATACGCTGTGAACTCCTCGTCCTTGAGTGGTTGGCCGATGATGGCCAACGTGTCCGCAAGGGATTTCATCTTGTTGAAATACTCCGTTGCAGAGAGGCCTCCCTTCTTGAGGTTGGCTAGCTGGACTCTGATGTTCATGGACCTAGCGCGCGATGCACCAGAGTAGCTCGTGGCCAGCGTGCTCCACACCTCGTGAGAGGTATTGCAGAGGATGACTTGACCAAGAACGCCCTCCGTGAGCGAAGAAAGAAGCGCGCCAAGAATTGCCTGGTCCTTGCTGTACCAGGTCAGATAATTAGGATTGGGTTCCTGAGTTGCGCCGTTTGTCGTCGTCTTGGTGATGACCTCCACCGGCGCTTTGATCGTCCCATCAACGATCCCGAGAAGATTGTTACTTCTCAGATATGGCAGAAACTGGGCTCTCCAAAGGGGGTAGTTTTCTTTGGTAAGCTTGACGGTGATGAGATGGGCGAAGGATGAAACTGGGGCAAAAGTGGATGAACCTGACGAGGTCATGGCTCCGGTGGTGCCGTCGCTGTTGGTGGATTCGGTGGACATGGTTGAGGATCTTAGGCTCTGGATACCATAAAGAAACTCAAGATAGGTTTGAGAATTCTGCACATCTCAACACGGGTGGCTTGGATTCTTTATATAGTCATGTTACAGATAAGCTACAGAAACCGTATAGGTTTGAATTACAACAGACTGTAACTTGAGTTACAAGTTAGCTTCTAACTTATCTACAGCTCGTATCTATCTACGGCTTAGTAGTTACGATCTTCATCTTTCAACAGTGGACTGGTGCCTGCGATTCTGGGGGAAAAGAGGATTCTGGCGGGCACTTAACTATAGGAGGACGACGTACAGAACTGTCTAGACTCTGATGCTGTGTGCCCACATAGACGGTTAGGATTCATTAATTTTCCCATCTCCAGGATCACGGAAACGGTGAACAAGGACAGCAAGTGCACAACTTCCACTAATCTAGCTTTTGGTGATCTTAAAAAAAATGTAATGCCGATATTGCAAATGTGTATATGGTGAGTTATGAGTATGAAGTACCTGCAGTGAGGAAATAATGAGCACTCAATATTGATTAAAGCATAAATAAAGAAATAAAAGCGGAAACAGTTATAATTGATGGCAAAACTTGGGTCGAAATTTGTGGACGTCCAAATGATGGTGAAAATTTGAGGGCATCCAAATCTATATATAGTGATGTGTATTTTGAACTGGGCAAAAATAGGAACTGAAAAGCTCAAGTCCGTTTGTCTCCTTGTCGGGCCGAGTAGCGGCGGTCGGTAGTCGGCCCATATTGGCCCAGCGGGAATCGGCGATCCGTCTCCCGCTTCTTTCTTCCCAGCGAACGTGAGTCGTATGATCCAATTGTACGGGCTGGATCGAGTCTGTTGCGAGAAGCTATGCTGGGGGAAACGGATCGTGGATGCAGCCCGCCTCTCTTTCTTGGCGTCGTGGCTTTTAGGGTGTGATTGGTTGGGTGGCTTAGCCCCCAACCAGGCTTACACAACCCACCCTTCAGTTGTTTGGTTTCTTGTTTAGCCCTTCTACACAGGCCTCAGCAATGCAAAAAGTACATCATAACCAGGCCACGCTAGCACGCCAAAATTGAGCATGCTAGCGGAGCCAGGCCTTGTCTAAGCTGGGCCCACCGCGTGAGGCCGTTCCTGTCACAACGCCGCGGTATGGCGTGCTCTCACCATTCATCGCCGGCTCATCTCTGTCCCGCCCTGATGCTGTCGCTGTCCTATCCCGGAGCCGTGTCAAGGTTAGACGGCGTCCCGCCCAGCCGTGATAGTGTCGCGATGCCAGCCGCCGCCGCTGCCGCGTACGCGGAGGGGAAGTGGAGCCGCCGCCGGCGCCGCGTATGAAGGGGTGAAGGGGAGCCGCCGTCGTAAACCTCCAACCCCCTGACGCCCTCCTCGCTGCATTCGAGGCGGCGCATGCCGTATTGTCGCCGCCCACTTCGATGTGCATTGATGCCGCGCCGCCGCCGTCGCCCTCGTAACAGCACCGATGCCACGCCACCACCGCTGGCCCGCGCTGCTTTCGCCCGCGTTGAGGGGCGTGGACACAGCACTGCCATTACTGCTCGCTCGCTGCTTGACAGGCGCTGCTTCCTCATCCAAGTCAGTCTCCCTTTTCCACACCGCGGCGGCGAAAAACGGCATGACTCCCTTTTAGCCTTCTTAGATCGACAATGCCGGCAACAAAATGGACAGCGCGCACGTCCACAAGCACACGACCGCGGTGTTGTTTGCAAGGCCAACATCGGCGAGGTGCACACGGGCTACCAGTCCTGGCCAACCACGCGGACGGCAATGAGCTGCCAAGTTGGTCGAGGTGATGAAGCTAAAAATCACCACACTATGAAGCTAAAAATCACTGGTTGGATTAATGCAAAAGTAGAGTTTGCAGCTAACCAAACAAGCATGAATTGGACTAAGCAGGCCAGGCCTGGGTTGGCCTGGGTTGGGTCCTAACCTGGCTTGGACCAACCCAGGTAACCAATCAGACCCTTAATGACCTCGCCGGCCAAGAAAGAGCGGCGGCAGTCACGTGTGATCATCTTCCGCTTCGCAGGCTCAGGTTGTGACGATGGCGTGTGACGAGTCAGTGTAGGCCTGGCTGGAGATGGCGCTAGTGGCCTCCACAACCACACACAACACAATGGGATCACAGATCGTACATAGGGGGCTCTTTCTTTATTTCTTTTCTTTGAGAGTTACTAGTTACAGCAAGGTTACAGTGGAGAGGGTGAACTCCCCTTATTTATACACAAGGTGAAAGTCAGTTTCAGGTGGTAAGCCTCCCAATTCCTAAATCCCTCCTCATTTACCCCAAACAGTAAAGTGGGATGGAAACTTCTAGTTTCACAACCGCCTGGTTCGTTTCACAAATATAGAGAAAAGACATACTACTCCTTTCAACCATCTCGATTGTTTATGTAGCTCCCTAAAAAAAATTGATACTTAATTTAGCCCACAACAATCCATATATAATAGCTTAAATTGCCCCTAATAATATTTATCTTTTTTGTATCGCGATGCACATACTGAATTTAATATTTAAGTTTTGTGGGATCATAAAAGACAACTTACTCTATGTTACTAAATATTTTCTGTCATTTTTTCATGCACTTTTGTATATCTAAAGTTTAATAACCATATGATGCTAGGCACCTAAGAAAACCACCACGAAAAATTCTCATAATATTTTTTTCAATTTGGTTTATAATGTCATCTATCACTCCACAAAAATTTGAGCTTAAAACACAACTTTTATGAGGATAAACAAAAAAGATAAATTTCATTAGAGGACAATTTTAGTCATTATGGATTGTTTGTGGACTGAATTGTCTCGATTTTGATTAGGAGCTACTTAAAGGATTAGGAGTTTGTTAACTAGGACTTTGTTTTTGATCCCTGTCTTGCAGTAACAGGCAAAGTGCATGCAGTTATTGATTATAAGGTGGTAACCGTCGAAGCCGTAGGCGAGCGCGTAGTTGGCGCGGTGCAAGACCCTCTCGGGGGGGTCTTCAGGGTCTGTGGAACAGGTCTGTTGATAAACATTGCCCACACAGAACCACCAGGGCACGTCGTAGGCGAAGAGGCAAAGATTTCCCCCATCCAGGAAGCAGTCAAGGCAGTAGACGACAACGCCGCCTCTACCCTTAGCTTCAGCGCAGCACCAGGGTCGAGTAGTAGTAGATGCGGAGGAGCTGGAACTGCCCACGGCGCTACCGCTGCCGTCAGAATCCCTGAGGAAGTGGATGACCTTCATGTCGCTTTCGTAGATTCCTGTACAGCCAAAAGATTAATTGAATGGAACTGGAGTATTAATAACTAAAAAGAAAAGATTGGTATCCCTCCATTCAGCTATACGGACAAAAGAATTAATTAATTAATTAGATAGAAATAGAATTGAAACTATATCCTCTAATGCATAGTTTCATTTTGTTGTTTCATAGATGTGTGCTAATGTATTTAAATAATACTTCATGATGTGTGTGGTGGTCCAATCCTATTGGTTGTAGATGGATAAAATGAATCTTCTCGCTCTAATGGAGGTTTCACACAATTTTTAAGTTTTGAAAAACAGTGCATACCAAATTTCATCCTCATGAAACTCAGTTCTTCTTTCTCTTCACAACTTTATTGCCATGTCACCATTTTTATCTATGTGGCAGCTTATTTAATGAGAATGAACCTGGACGACCTCAGCACAAAACTAAACTAACCTCACCCTCTTAATAAATGTACGCTTCTTCCATTAAGGTGCATGGGGCTCATAAAAATGATTTGTCTTACCATGATGGGCGTAGAGATAGGAACGGTCTTTGCACCAGGTGTAGATGTGATCGCCGGGTTTGAGGTCCCACCGAGATACAGCGCTTGAGGCCACTGTCACCCCCCTGTCCTGGGGCTGAGAGGGAGAGCCCCCCATAACAGCACGGTGGGCCCAGCTAAAAATTCAAGAATAAAGGGTAGTGTGGCACTGTAGACGCTAATTAGCACTCAAAATCGTCTTAGAAAGTTTCTTTTTTGGCCCCCACCTAAATTTCTCGCCGAGCTCCACTGTCCGTAAGGAAGAATGTGCAAGCTACTAGAGAAATTAACTGAAGGAAAAATGATGCAACTTCCAGTTCGGACTTCGAATGGGGGTCATATATATAGTGATCAGATTTATTCTCGGATGGGCATATATTTGGATTAGCGTTATCTGTCCGAGACTGACTAATCGTACGTACATACCTTTATTATTTCTGTATATACGAACCTCAGCGTGCCACGTGGTTGCCTTATTTCGGCCGTTCGATCTGAAGCGTGGCAACCATCCAAACCTTCCCATTCTTTCTTCGCTTTGCGCCTCCTGTCCTTGTCGGCCCACACGCCGCCGCCGTCCCTGGCGCAGCGAGGGCAGGCTTCCCACGCCGCCTCCTCCATGCACGCTTCTGTCCCACCACTTCGGCAGCAGCGGTGAGTAGCAAGCAGTTTTTTCTCTACTGCTGCAACTACTGTCCTCTACTGCTGCAACAGATTATGTACTGCATACTGCTAGGTGTACTACTGCTTTCCTCTACTGCAGCGCGGGAGGACGGCAGGCCCTCCGGGTGGGGCGGCGTTGGGCGGCTCGGGATGAGCGGGTGTGTTCGTCGGTTCACGGTGGAGGAGGGAAAGGATGGGCCCACCGGATGGTAGGCCTCTCAAATTTCCCCCGAGACCCCCTGGGGATGGGAGGTCTCCCACAAGATTTGAGAGCCTCCCTATTTTGAGAGGCCGGATAGGGGGACTGCTGGAGCATAATTTTTGCTCTCCACCTCTCAAATCTAGGAAGAGAGGCCATTTGAGGAGACTGCTGGAGATGCTGTTAGGCCACCTCTAGTAGAGCCACATCAACTGGCTCATAGCAGCACATGTCGGACCTGGGGAGCACGTAGAGGAGAGAGGGAGGAGAATCTTACCGTACAAGGTAGTCGACTCAACCATTGGACCTGACCTCATGTCAGTCAATAAATTTATTCTTAGCCAATTGGCGATAGTACTGCGGTTCCTTTGTTTTTTTTTTTTTGGCGGCCTTTTAATTCTCTTTATATGCTTGAATAGTCCATTTAGCTTCTTTGCAGTCGGGTCAGGAATATATTCAAATACTTTTATGCCCCCTAATTGGGTTATCACAAATGAATTTGTTCTTAGGCAGCTGGCAGTTGTATTATCCTTCCTTTATCCTTTTTTTTTGCGGCCTTTTAATTCCCTTTATAGGCTTGAATAGTACATTTCGCTTCCTTGCAGTCGGGTCAGGAATATATTCAAATATTGCTTTGGTATCCCCTGATTGGGTTATCACAAATGAATTTGTTCTTAGCCAGTTGGCGGTTGGATTGTCCTTCCTTTATGCTTTTTTTGGCAGCCTTTCAATTCCCTTTATACGCTCTAATAGTACAATTAGCTTCCTTGCAGTTGGGCCACCACTATATTCAAATGCTTTGGTGCCCCCTGATTGGGTTATCACAAATGAATTTATTCTTAGCAAGTTGGTGGTTGTATTGCCATTCTTTTGTGTTTTTTTGGCGGCCTTTTAATTCCCTTTATACGCTTGAATAGTACATTTAGCCTACATGCGACATACTCGTGCGTTTCTTAGGATTCGAATCAAGAGCTCTCGCTCCATGCATAGCCTTCTTACCATCACACATACACATCACTTCTTGACTAGATAAGGGATACTATTCTTTTGTATTCACTTTTCTGAATTTTGAATTGCATATTTATTTAGTGTACTCTAAATGATCTCAAAGGAAAAGTTAACTACAAAAGTTGTAGACCCGTCAAGCTCTACAACTTCGGTATCAAGTAGTAAAATTGGTGATGTGTTGGCGACCAAATTAAAGGGACTTTACGTCCAAAGTCCCGAGAAAATCAGCTCTCTCCTTTGTCCTTGATGGACACATGCACAGACCTGGTTCTGCACGCACATCAGTAGTTATTATTAGCTTCATTTGTCTTATTTCCTATAGATCATGTTGTTGTGTTCCTTTGTTTATTTTTTCTTCCCCCGTGGGGTCAGGTTACATCTCTAAAAATATCTATCCTGTTCAATCTTGTATCTTTTTGTTCATGTACTTGATGAAGATAATTTGTGCTGCAGTAGTGCGTAATTTAATTTCATGTCCATACGGTTTTCTACACCATGATTTTTATTATTTGCACGTTCAATTATAGTTCTGGAATAGTGATGACTAACTGGATTGATATGCATGGGGTACTCCTGTTGT
Source organism: Eragrostis curvula (assembly GCA_007726485.1). Taxonomy (NCBI): domain Eukaryota; kingdom Viridiplantae; phylum Streptophyta; class Magnoliopsida; order Poales; family Poaceae; genus Eragrostis; species Eragrostis curvula. The sequence continues at coordinate 14,709,710 of RWGY01000051.1, read as the reverse complement.
TCTTTGCATCTGAAAATCGTTGGTTCTTCGATCTCCCAAGTCTCCTGATCATGTATCTTCGACTAGGGATGAAAACGATCGGCAGAAGGCCAACCCACTTTCACATTCACATTTTTTTCTTGAAAGCAATAACGATGCGATATTGTCAAAAAGAAGTACGGCGTCGGGTACTCCGGGAATATCGACAATGAAACTATCCAATCGAAAGCACATCGATCGATCAAAAAACAAGTACGGCGTCGGGTATTCCGGGAATATCGACAACGAAACTATCCGATCGAAAGCACATCGATAGATCAAAAACCACCAATACAATATTTCAAAAACATAAACGCGTCAAACTGTAGATGTAACGTTCCAGACTTGAAAACGGCTCATACCCACTCACACACTGAGTGGTCACACCTAGGTAGTAATTACTTACGCTTTCGTCCTTGCTTCACGTAAAATGATTAATCCGAATTACTACACTGTAGGATGCTTGGGTATTTAAGTTGGTTCTCTTTCGGTGAGTTTCTGAGGTGGGACTAAGAACAATGATTCGTAATGCTACAGTGGCATCTGGATACTATTCACCACACTTACCTGGGCCTAATTTTTTATGGCTAGGATGTCACAAACACCCCACCCCATAGGGCTCGACGTCCTCATCGAGCAACGTCAGCCAGCCAACTTACCCGTCATCTGGGACAACGACCAGGACCGCCCCCTCTTAGCCACGTCCATACGTCTAGTGCTAGCACATGTGCCATACTATGTGACCACACTGGGCCCACACCAGCCATGCGCACATGCCTACACAACTGACCCACATGGCCCATGACGAGAGAGTTGGCTCTAGTACCAATTGTAACGTCCCAGACCTAAAAACGGCTTATGCCCACTCACACAGAGTGGACTACATCTACGTAGTAACTGTTTACACTTTCGTCCTCGTTTCACATGAAAGGGTTAAGCCGAATCACTACGCTTCTGGATGCTTGGGTATTTAAGTTGGTTTTCTCTCGGTGAGTTTCTGAGGTGGTATAGTCCTGTGAACAGTGATTCTCAATGCTACAGTGTCATCCGGATACTGTTCACCGCCCTTACCTGCGCGTGGATGCCACAGTAGATCATGACACGAATCATCTAACTTGACTTTGAACTTGACTCATCTCATATGACAACAATGAATAAGACACTAATGCCACCATCCATGGCACATAGTCACATACATGTTACATAGCAACACTATGTCACAAAAGCACTGTCCAACCGGTTAAAATGGGGTTTCTCCAACCGGATGGGCTACCGGTTGGACAAAAAATGAATCCCCGGTTGTACAAATAGAATAATAAAAAAAAATGCCCCACGTCGCCACCGGCCAGATTCAACCGGGACGCCGCCGAACAGAAACAACTGGAAGACGCCGCCGTTGGTCGCCGAGCACTTGGTACAGAGCACACGACGCCGTTGACTTCCTCGAGCTCGAACCCATGCCTTTCTCCCTCGCTCATCTCTCTTAACTAGCCTGCAGCAAGCACACAATACCATTAGACAGCTGACCAGCACCAACATGCACGTTTTCATATCATAAAGGGGACACATCAGAACATACACGTTTTCAATGGAGAGAGAAGAGGAAGGAAGAGGATTTACCATGAGGGAGGCGGCTGCAAGGAGCGCCATGGTCTTCATCCAGATCATCTCGGTCAACCTCCCTGTGATCCGGTCCTTGAACACCTTAATCCTGCAAAGAAAAATCAGTGCGTCAAGGCACAGAGAGCAGAGAAGCATATGGAATAAAGCACTGCTTAAGTGCCCCCTAGAAACATGAAACGATCTCTCCCACCTCCTAGTCAGGAATTGGCAAAGAAGACTGAGCAGAGAACAGATGCGAAATAGCACCCAAACAGAGGACACGGACGGACGGATCCAAATACCAAGAATGCAGCAGAAAAAAGAAAAGCAAATGAGAAACAGAGATTAGGACGTGATCCGGCCACATCTAGCCGCAGCGCACGCGCCTCTAGCCAGATCCGGACCGGCGTAGACGAGGTGCAGGAGCGCGCGGCGGGCAACGACCTCGGCCTGGGCGTTGTGAACAAGATCCCCACTAGAGCCAAGGCTCGCGGCGCCGAGGCACTTGGTGCCGGTGGCCATGGAGAGGACGGCGGGACTGTGGGGGCTCCTGCAGGGTTAAGAGGAAGGTGGGGTTGAGAGGAAGGCGGCGGCGTTCTTTTTTTTTTTTTTTTTTTTTGATATGGAACATCCATTCTATTAACCGACGGTCCCAGGCAGATCGCCCATGACCAACCGATTTACAAAGTCTGGGGCCTGACTCATGAAAACAGCGGAGCCAGGCGACGCCGATCGGACACCAAAGGCAGCAAGTCCATCTGCTACCTTGTTACAGGATCTTGGGCAGACTGAGACTAAGCACTTGCTAAAATGCAGCCGCATCAAATCTCTTGCCCTCTGGAACAGGCCCCCTTCTGGGCTTCGATCCAGCTCTTCCGACACCAGCGCGCGGCCCAGGAGAGCAGCATCTGTCTCCAGGATGATATCTGTCATACCCAGTTCTGCAGCTCTCTCTAGAGATTTTATTGCCCCCAAAGTTTCAGCATGAAGAACAGAGGCAACATGTTGCAAGCTTCCAGCGCCTCCCTCTAGGAATTCCCCACGATCATCTCGGGCCACAAAGCCCCACCCACCGTGCCTTCCTTGAGCAAAAAAAGATGCATCACAATTAATCTTGTACATGCCCTGCGGTGGGGATCGTCAGGCCGGACTGTGCTGCTGTCCTCTAGCAGGTGTATCAGGCTTCAGTTTGTTTAGCTCAAAGAAATGGTACATCACTGATCTCTCTATTTCTGCTGTCCCTGCCATCCTTTGCCCCTGATTTACCTTATTTCTGGCAGCCCACCATCTCCATAACAGCAAGATAATCTTGTTCTGTTTATTAGTCTCCATAGCCCAAATAGCTTGAATAGTCTCTTGGCCTGATCGACATGCCTCAAGGGCCAGGCGCTCTTGTTCTAACCCCAAGGTTCTCCAACATTCTTTAACCCCTTTGCATTTGAAAAAAATGTGGCCACTGTCCTCATCGAATCTCCTACATACCGGGCACAGAGAGTCAGTTTTGACACCCCTCCTAGCAAGATTTCTTCGCACCCGCAAGCTGTTATGAGCCAACCACCACATGAACATTTTTGTTTTGTTCTGAACCCCTGCTTTCCACAATTTGTCCCACCTGAATGCCTCATTCTCATTATTACTTGAGCCAGATCCTGAGGTGTCAGCAGATTGAGCTCTGTCTCTCAGATCAACCGCCACTTTGTATGCTGACTTAACAGAAAACAGGCCCTTCTGATCATGAAACCATGCTGGTCAATCTGCACAGCCTTCTCTCGTAGGGGTGCTTAAGATAATCTCAGCTTCCTCCGCCCAAAAGGTTTCCCGCACTAACTGCTCATCCCATCCTCCGGTACCAGGATCAATCAATTCATCTACCTTAGTAAGAAGGGACGCCCCTCTTGGTGTGCACGGCTTCCTTGTAATGCTCTTCGGGATCCAAGGATCAGACCATATGTTAATCGAACTCCCATCACCGATCCTCCAGATTATGCCTTCCCTCAAAAGTTCGACCCCTTTCAGGATGCTGCGCCAAGTATAAGAGATGTTGTCCCTTGGCCTACATTGGAGAATATCTGAGTTTGGGAAATACTTAGCTTTTAGCACCTGGGAACACAAAGATTCCGGATTTGTAAGAATGCGCCAAGCCTGACGCGCAAGCATCGCGATGTTAAACAAGTGGAGGTCCCTGAAACTCAAACCTCCTTTTTTCTTTGACCTTGTCAGTTTTTCCCAGCTCAACCAGTGTAACTTATCCTTCTTATCTTGTTGACTCGACCACCATCTTGCGATCATAGTACTCAGTTCATCACACAAGCTTTTCGTCAAGTCGAAGCATGACATGGCATAAGTGGGGATAGCTTGGGCCACCGCTTTAATCAAAATTTCCTTGCCGGCTTTGGAGAGCAGCTTTCCTTGCCAACCCTGAATCCTCACCCAAATCTTTTGCTTCAGATATTCAAAGGCTTGTTTCCTAGATCTACCAATTGAGACTGGCAGGCCCAAATATTTCTCACTCTTAGCTTCTTGGGCGATGGACAGAACATCTCTCACATTATGTTTCACCGCCAGCCCTGTATTTGGACTGAAAAAAATAGACGATTTTTCCTTATTAATCACTTGGCCAGAGGCTCTCTCATATACATCAAGAATACGCTTCAGCTCCTCAGCATCACCCTGGCGAGCACGGGTCGGAATCAAAGAGTCGTCAGCAAAGAATAAGTGATTTACTGTTGGCGCACCCTGCGCTACTCTAATTCCCTCAATTCTCCCTTCCTCTTGTGCTCGCTGCAGCATGGCTGGGAAACCTTCAGCACATAGGATAAACAAATAGGGGGATAAAGGGTCCCCCTACCTCAGCCCCCTCTGCGGAATAATCTGGCCCGTGTAGTCATCATTAACTTTAATGCGGTAACTAACTGAGGAAACACAATTCATGATCAGATTGACCCACCGTTCATGAAACCCCAATTTCTCCATCATATGTCTAAGAAAACTCCACTCAACTCTGTCATAGGCCTTGCTCATGTCTAGCTTTATAGCAGCAACACCATTTGGACCTTTCCTTCTCAAATTAATATAATGCGTTAGTTCATAGGCTAAAAGAACATTGTCAGTGATCAATCTACTAGGTACGAATGCACTTTGAGCTGGGGAAATAATATCTGGCAGCAGCACTTTTAATCGATTAGCAAGAACTTTGGAAATTAACTTGTAGAGAACATTACAAAGACCGATTGGGCGCGACTTCAACTTATCTGGGTTCTTCACCTTTGGGATCAGAACAACAATTGTGTCGTTCCAGCCCGGGGGCATATCTCCCCCATTCAGCACAGCGAGGTCCTCCGCCTTCACACGATCACCAACGAGAGACCAGAACCGCTTATAAAAGATAACCGGAATGCCATCAGCTCCTGGTGCTTTGAGATCACCCATCTCATTTAAAGCCTTGCTGACTTCTTCAGAGAAGGGCGCCACCAGCTCATGATTCATTTCTGGTGATACCCTTCGCTGAACACAGTTAAGGACCTCAGCAATATCAGTACCTCCAGAAGACACAAACAATTGGTTGTACTGATTAGCAATGAAAACCTTCAGATCTTTCCCTGCCACCACACCGCCCCCATCAACCTTAAGGTATTTTACATGATTTTTCCTCCTCCTTTCAGAAGCATATGCATGAAAAAAGCTTGTATTAGGGTCCCCTTGGGTCAGCCATGAGGCATGTGCTCGTTGCTTCCAGAAAATGTGAAGCTGGTCTTGCAATCTTTCAAGTTCGTACCGCAGAATATGTTCCCTTCACACCTGTTCTTGTGATATACGCCTTCTCCTACACCTCTCTAGCTCCCACTTGGCTTTACATATTCTTTGTTCGAGTTCACCAAGCACATTCTTATCCCACTCCCACAATTCCTTTAAAACTGAACGTTGGATCTCCAAAAGCGAGCTGCCCTCAGCATCAAGAGCTTTATACCAGGCATCTTTCACCTTGTCCTCACACTCCTCCTCCTCAAGCCACCGGGCCTCAAACTTCCTCATCACCTCCATCGGTCTGCCCCACTCTTTCTTCTCCCGGCCACCCGTGTCAGCAATGATTGGACGATGGTCAGAATGGCGTGGGTCGCCATTAATGACCCGCACTAGGGGAAACCGGGCCCGCCAACCTCCTCGGACCACTCACGGTAAGATCCTATCCCCAGGTATTTGGTGATGGCATCAAGTACGTCAGTGTGCCTATCTGATTCTTGCCTAATGTCAAGCTTCACAAGGGAGAGTCCAAAAGTAGTAACTTGACGCAAGAAATCAAGAAGGCTTCCGTCAGCGATTATACGGTCACCACAAACACAAAGTGACCTGTAACATAACTCCAAGGGCTCCAATAGCTGCAAAATATTGCCTTTACATATTAGAAAACTCATTGAAAAAACGCAAAAGTTCTTGATGATCATTAATCAATTATCCACCTGACCAGCATTTGTCAGAGTAGCTTCCACAGGAATGTCAGAGTGTCCACTGGATAGCAGCTCACGTGATCGTTCACGGGTGTTGTAGAGTTTGTCTCTCACGTCACTCAGTATTACCCGGTATGGCTCATTTGGAGGAACCTTCTTCCAAAACTCTACATGAGCGAAGAATATGGACCAACCAATGTTATTTTTTTTTATAAAAAAGGCCGGTCTCTAGAACAGAAAATCACAATTCAGGAAGCCTAGATATATTTTCACTCATATGTACCTATGTAGTGCTTGGCATCCTTCTTAGAAGCGCAGTGCAGCTCATCAGCTTGTGAGCGCAACTCGTCATTGCATTGCCACATAGACAACTGCAATCATTTGAAGTCAGCAGTCAAATGTGTATAAACTACCATAAGATTACCCAAATAATGGCTACCTCAAACATGAGATCGTCAATTTGTGAGCAATATAAGTTTGCTGCCATCATTCTGGCAAGCAAGCAGACGTCCCTGGTAACTTCTGGTGTCACCCTTGGATTGCCTGCATTTGCAAGTACGTCACAAATTTAGTGTACAAAAATAAATAGTATTATCTATAAAAGGAGTGGTGCAGACATAGGGGCATGTACTTGTCATCTGCCCATGTATCATCAGGTAGAAACTGGAAATAACGATTATTTTTACTGTAAATATTTCAGAGCTAGGGAACATGGACACAAAATAAACTAGCGAGATAATAGAGATGTCACTCACCATCACGATCACCACCCATCCAAGAAGAGAACTGAATAAGAGGCGCATTGTAAGGAACACGTTCATTAATCCCAATGTTCTTCAATGCAGTGTCAACCCGGCGCAAGAACTTTGGAACGCCCTTCCAAATTGTTTCATGAAAGTAGCTCATGCCAGCACGCATTTCATCTTGGGGAGTAGGCTGTATTCTTCGTATCTCATCTCAGTTCTAAAAGCAGCTTGGATCTGAAAATGGAAGTTTAAGGTGAAGTATCAGAATGGATATCTTTGGTGTCAAGCTTCAAAGAATTTCATAACTATACTATGCTTATGCATGCTCCAATTATATTATGACCTCTCTCTGGAGAGCCTCATCAAGTTCCTGATTGTCATATGGTGTGCTATCTTTTGAGTAGAGCTGAACCAAACAGTTCCGTATCCTGAAATAAGAATGTTGAAATAAATACCCAAAAAACATGTCACAACTACTGTCAATGGATTGCTTGGGTGACCTGGAGTGCTTCTGGAGCAACGATCTCCTCACTGATTGTGTTGGATGAGCAGTCAAAACCAAGTCAACAGTCTGGTTCTTGAGGGCGTCAAATACCTCGGCCGGTGAATGCTTCAGGTCAACGACAAGCCTCTTAAGTGTTTCCTCCATGTCAGATTCAGTAATTGCTGAGTTTTCTTCAGTAAAGACTCCCTTCTTGCGCTTGATTCTCCTCCTGTTTGCGATCTGGACTTCTTCAGCCAGGTTGGCTAAGCAAAGCATGTGCGAAAAAGATTTGGCAATAATGATGGAGTCTCCAGGATCCAAGCTTGTTATCATCTCCCCGAGTTCGTCGAGCTTTTGCAAGTCATGATTCGTTTCATACTCAGCAGCCACCTCGTAGCATTCTTGAACCTATTGAGCCAAAGGACTCACATGATGACTGTCCATGGTAAAAAATGATCGCTCTTTTTCTTAATTGTTAATCCTACATCCATAGATGACCAGGAGGACATATTCCTTTTAGATTTTAGTGAAATCAACTAAATTAAAAAATCGAAGTCACCATTCCTAAAAAGTGCAGGCAATATTTAGCTTGATGCATCCACTTCAATACAGGTTTGTTTTGACCTACATGACAATTTTACCAATTTTTCCTTTCTTTTTTTGCGAGGAATTTTAAACAACTTTTCCAATACTTCGATTATACAGATACCTGGTTGGCTTCTATGAGAAGGGATGATACAATGGTACAAGCAATAAACCACATCATTTTTGTTTTGGCGAGGAATAAACCGCATCATTTAAGGGTCATGAACAACCTAAGGACACATCCATATGTACTAGGATCATCATGATATGTAAGGAAAAAAAATCAACTCTGCAGACAAAGATTTATCAATTATAATCTTTCCATAAGAAAGGACAGAGCCTAGAAGTCGACAGAGGATGCGATTCTGAGAGTTAAATAGTTCAATCCGGCACCATGTCAGTTAATAGCAGAGAGGCATTTCACACGGATGGAAAGTTTCATGACACAATTTAAGACCAAAACTTAAACCTAATTCGGTGTGATCAAGGCTCTAGTGACTAGTATTCCCTCATGCAAAAGACAATTTCCTTGCTTTCTCATTCTTTCCACTACCTTCAGTTTCCTTTTCTACTCCTGCCCCTTTTTTTAAAGGGCTCTGCCCATCATCTCTCAGCTCCGAATCGATTATACTCATCCCCCTATCCGCCTCCACCACTTTCAGCGAATTTTGCCCCCAGCTCCCTCCACTCCTCTGCTGAGAGCTGCCACCAAAACTCCCCCCTTCAGAACTCCGCGGTTTGGAATCACTCGGTCCCCGTCTCTTAGGGATGCTGGCCCCAAGCCAATCCCTGAACTGTTGTTTATCCTCCCGCCACAACTTTTCATCACATTCTTTGTCCACATGTCCCATCAGACCACATGCATAGCAGAAATTTGGGAGAAATTCATATTTGAAATCACATCACACACCTCTCCCATCATTGTCAATCTCCATAGTGATCCCCCGAAACAGAGGCTTCCGGACATCCATCAACACCTTGACTCATAGGTAGGAGCCCACCGCAAGGCCATCCTCATCTGCATCTACCTCTAATGCTTTCCCAACCTTGTTACCAATCAGCCTCCCCGTCTCTGAATTCATAAGGCCTAGTGGCAGGTGTGGTAAACACAGAACTGGGTACCCTGAAGACAAGCTTACTCGGAGAAATCGAGTAAGCTATCAGAATAGAAGACGGAGCCTACTCGGACTATGACCAGAAGATAAACTCAAGACTAGATTACTTGGAATATACGCAATGTACATCTTGTAGAACAAGAATAGCTCTAGTAGTAGCCGAATAGGACTCTAGTACGGGAACCCTACTTCTCTGAGTATATAAACGGAGGTAGAGGCACCCCACCAGAACATCCAATCCGAACATCCAATCCAATCTAGATATACAATCAACACCCAACAACAACTACGCAGAGAATACAAAGACCCAAACAGGATGTAGGGTATTACGCCAACTCGGCAGCCCGAACCTGTCTAAATCCGTGTCCTGTGTAACCCTTGATCTCTCATCTCGACGATCCACCCCCTATTCTTATTGCAGTCGCAGATCGATGACAGCTGGCACCCACCGTGGGGCATCCGGTCATCGAGAGCAAGTCGCCGAGTTCAAGGAGCAGCGTCTTCAAGATTCAAGTCGGCGAGATGAGTTAGCTCGAAAAAGAGAGGCTAGGCTCTGGTCGACCGGTTCCAGAATCGAATGAAGAATTCGATCTAAAATCACAGATCCCGGATGAATTTCTTGGAAAGAGCAGGACATCCGACTACCATCATCAATCAGAACATCTACATCGGAGGCTATCAAGGTGAAATCTCAGCAGTTAACGTCACATCGTTGGAACCTAAGGAAGGTTCGAGAAAACGGAAGCGTAGCAAAGAGAACACGACTTCGAAGCCATCTGAGAAAGAGATTTCCATGAATTATGGGAATCCGAGTCAAAACCCTAACATTTCCGTGATTATGGGTAAAACAAGTGATCAAACACTTCTGAATAAAACTTATTCGACGTCGCTTGACCCGAGTTCAAGTAAAGTTGTAAACAACTAACGAATGAAGAGGTCATCACGCTTTTCCGAATAAAGCGGGAGGATGATGAAACTATCACGGAATTTAGTCTACGCTTCTTAAAGCAGATGGAGAAAGTTCCGGGAGTTCCAGACGAAAAAGCTATACAACGTTACGCGATAGGATGCCTAAAACCGAATTTGTGCGCACAAATCCTGAAAAGGGATAAGACGCCTGGAGAGTTAAATCGGCTGATATTCGAGTCAACTCTACGTGAGGTAGAAAGAAAACTCGGGAAACAAAGTATCAATCCTACAGACCTCCAAATCCCTACGGAGAAATATACATTGGAAGACAATGATGTCCCACAACCTCTTGGAGACACACTTAGTGAAGAAGGCCTACTAGTATACCGGTTAATAGGAGAATCCTTGACCAAGTACAATTGGCACTTCCTCACCAGGATGATGAAATACGATGCTTTTCCATCGAGTCACTTCATCAAAACATACAAAAAAGGGTGTCTGCACCAGAAGGTGAGAAGGCTGCTCCCAGATGATAGGAACATCGACAAGTACGAGTTCTTAAGCATCATAGGAGACTGCGCAAAAGCGGAGGACATAATTGTCTATGATCCGAGTACCTTGGGGAATAACTCGGGCATGAATAAAAAGTCACTCCGAATAAAGGAACGCAAGAGGAGACGTGTCGCCTAAAAAGGAATGCAGTGAAGGCTGCTGGTGCAAAAATAAAAGCTTTGTCGGAGGAAATTCAGAAAAGCAAGAACCCACAATTAAAGGGGAAAATTCCGAGGATCCTTGGATTTCCTCGCACATACTATCTTACAGGTGCCCAATACACCAGGATGGCAATCACAAGACTGGAAGGTGCAACCTGTTGAAACAAGTAACCGATGATCAAAAACAAAGACATCGATACTTCAAGTCAGCAGGATTGGAAAAGCCAGATATGAAGATTGAACAAAGGTGGCAACGTCTAGGAGAACCCTGCCGATGGCACATGGAGACGAGTCACAATACTGAAGATTGCATGATCACGAAGAATTTGCGTGAACATGACAAAAGGTGGGCCGTGGGATCTGACGGATTAAATTCCATAATGGAAAAACTCTGTCCTAAACACCCTGGAGAAGGCCACACCATAAGCAACTGCCGATATACAAGGAAGTTGGCGCGAGCATGAGACTATTGGGAAACCATCTATGGACCAGAAGGCGGCGCACCTCCAGCTCAAGAGAAATCAGCTGCTCGAGATAGACCCGGCAATGCAAAGCATGTCGGCTCATTCCAAAGGCACCTTGTTACTATAGAGTAGTTTCCGTGGTACATAACTCGAGGTAATCCTCGAAGGTTACTCGGCTACTAAGTTGGTAATGGAGCTTAGGATCCGAGTACCGTGATGACTTGAACAGCTAGTAGTGGGGTCCGAGTTGCCATTTTTTTCCTTTCCTTCAAAAGGCATTTATACTTTTCTTCTTTTTTCAATTCAGCTTGTAATATCTTAAGAATCGCTTTAATAAAAGCCTTAGGATCATGTCTAAAAATTATGCCGCATATTATTTATTTTACTCAGGCTTGCTTACAACCTGTGATCAGGTTACAAGTAAGTGAGTCCCTTGCTCTCCGTTTATATGAAATCTTTCCGAGAATTTCCCTTGCGAGCCGAGGTAATTATCATGCCCTTAATCACTGGATCACCCGGAGTTAGCCGAAAATGGGATATAATTGCCTAAGTAAGCCCCGGGCCCGGTTCACCAGGGAAGTCTGCCGACGCAAAGAAAACGGACGCTTGAACGATCGAGATCTAACGACGGAAGGAAATACTCACAAATAGAATAATGGCTTATAGACATCACCTTTTTACAAAGTTTTCATTGATTACACAAAACTCCCCTGTGTAAATCCTTCTTTAGGGGCATGGATCCTAATCTACTCGGTCAGTTTTTGCAGAGACCTTTGGGTCAAAGGAGGATCCTTCAGACAGAGATCGGGCGAAGTCTTGGCTTGATTCCAAGAGCGCCTTAACTTCTTCCCGGGATGCAGAAGAGGCATAGCCACCTACGAGCTTCTTAGGGTCAACCTCGGGATAATGTGATCTTGCGATCGCTAAAGTTGTCCGACTTCCCGAGTAGATCCCTTCTCTCCACAGACGTCCTAGTCGAGCTGGAGATTCCATTAAAAATGAGAATAGATGCAGCCAACAAGTTGGAGAAGGCCCGTCAGGAAACATCTTTCCGAATAAGGATTGAGATGTTCCGACTAACTCTTTCAGACTATCATGGAGCAAATCTATCTAGCGCTTTAAAGCGCCTTCTTGAGCTCGAGCTTTTTCCAACTCTTTCTTGAGACTTTCAATTTCATCCTTGTTCCTCTTACGGTACTCTGGAAAAGAGAAAATCAAGATAAGAAAAGGAATCAACGAAGAAAACTTAGCGGTGGAAAACTGCAACACACCTGTGAAAAGCAGGCCAACTTGTCTCTTCTCTTCTATCATTTGATTTATCTTGGTTCGAAGAGTCGTAGCCTCATCAGACTGACTAGAAGGCTCGGTGGTAGCATCGGGAGAGCTGATTAGGTCCTGAATGAGTAAGACCCGAGTTAGTCGGATTACCGACTAGAAAGATAAAAGATAGAAAGGAATAAGACAAGAAAAAACCTTGACAATTTTTTGGCTTCTCTTAAGATAATGAGACAGCCGAGTCCATTCCTTAGCCTCTTCCTCAAAACATACTTGGAAATCCAAGTTGGGAGGAAACTCTGGGCAAGGTACACTTTCATCCCTACTCGGGGAATGAGTAGGCTCGGTCTTGACTCTTTTAGATCTAAAGAAAGCAGAAAAGTTAGTTGAAAGAAGAGTGATAAAATGAACTCTATTCAACAAAGAATACTAACCTCATAAAAGACCTAATGTCGAGTTTCCGGCGGCGAATAGGCGATTCGACCGTCGGAGTTTCTTGGTATGTGTGTGTATTTTGTTAATTCCTATCTCAAGTACTTTTTTTGAATTTTTATGATCTTAAATCTTAGATGTGCTTTGAAAATTGACTTAGGTGACAAAGATCATATGAGCCAGTCTTCCTTTCATGGTAGTTCTTGTTGCACGTAATATAAGGATTTGAAAAAAAAATACCATAGATGTAAGTCCGTATGTAACATATGCTCACAAATTTTCATTGCCAAACTCACTATATTTTAAGATTTATAAAAAAGACAAATAATTTATGAATGTGAACGAGTATCCAAAATTATTTGTCTTTTTATAACTTCAAATATAAGTTGATTAAGTCTCCAATTTTTTTTGGTACATGGGCACCATGTCCATTCCTACCTTGTTGACACCGAATTTTGGCCTGGGACCCATTGACAGTGACTGCAACGCGTGTGATGGATTGGAAGATTTTGTGCGCGAAGTGGTGGCCCGCCAGAAGACGCGAGATAGGAGGGGACATGTGTGTGCACGTGTGGGGTCGTGTTCAGTTTTTAGTTCTTTTCCTATTTTTGTTTTAGAAAGGGTTGACCGAATCGTGGTCGAGTAGGAGTGTCTCGGGTGTATAAATATTAACCCGCATGTACTGTGAAAAACCCTAATCAATCAATACAACTTTCGGCGCATCGCCAACCTTTCTCGACGGGATTTTCGTCTACATCGGCACTCATCGGGGCTCCGGTTCGTCGACTTGGATTTCGTCAGGTAAGCGCATCGGCTTCTATTATGTCGACTTGTCCATAATTAGAACTGATGTGGCTGCTAGTTATCCGGTAATTTAGATTGATTCAGGGTTCAATATTGCGCATCGACTACTTGGAATTGTTTAAGACCTAGTCCAATTCTTTGTTACAGTTAGTTTGACTTGTCCTAGCTGTAGCCTTGTAGCCAATTGCCGATGTCGATCTCTGTTTAATCTAGTTATTCGAGTCACTGTTAGACGACCTAGAATTAATTAAATTTTATCGTTTGCCGATTGTGTAGTACGGTTTGACCTGGTCCCGTATTACGTTTTTCTTCAGTTTGACTTGTCCTGGGGGAAAGCAATTAGCAACGTGTCGATTTGATTAGATCTATTAGTTTAACAGTTCTTTCGGGGTGTTTAGCCGATTGTTTACCAAATTCAGATCCATGCTCGTTTTGCTATTCAATGTTTTTTATCTTTGACGGAAAAGATCTGAAATATGTTTGCCGATGTCGATTCACTCTGTTATATTGATTGCCGATTATATGCTATGATTGCGAACTTTTGCCGATGCCGATCCTGATGCATGTATCGTCTGCTTTGTTTATCGTGCAAATATTTATTATTGCAAACATGCCAATCCGTTTCTAGCCGACAGCCAAACATTTAGTATAAACTTTTATCTGATTATTCACTCATAGCGGCTACGGCTACGCATCGGCCTGTCTGGGGCCGATAGCTCAGGAATTTTACACGCTCTCTTGTCTTTGTCGATTTGCAGGGAAAATCGACTGGCACGCTTCGGAATTCACTGCGCTCCAAGTTTTTGATCCTGAACAGAGTTAAGCAAATCTCTCAGGTCACGTGTGGAGATTTTTGGATCAACACACTTTTTGGCCCGCCCAGTGGGACAAACAAGTTTTCAAGGTCGAATGGCGTACGTTCAAGCTGTTGCTGAGGATGGTTCTTTGCTCAATGATGATAAGGGTCAGCAGATCTGGATCCCTGCACCCATAATCACTGATGGCAAGGGGTCTTCTGAAATAACTTCCAACAATGAGATGCTTGCATGGGATAAGATGTCCTTGGAACAGAAGAAGCAATATCAGGGATTCCTGCTTGATTGCCAAATGAAGTATTTCGAGACGGTCAAGATGACGCGTGGCAAAGTTACAACCAAAGCAGCTATGCCTGTGGTGTTGAGGCCAGAAGAGTTGATGGCGCTGAAAGCTGAGAAGTTGCCAGATCAAGCTTTACTGAACAAAGCTGTCAATTCATCGGTTCAAGTGCTTTTATCAATCAATCAGGTGTGCTTGTCAACTCAGTGTATAATCTGGTCAAAGCAATTGCTGATGGTACTATCCAGAGTGAACTTGGGTTTATGGGACCAACATTTACTTTGCCGATGGCTACACCATTGCGCACTGCGGCTCCTGATGGTCAGCATGCAACTCAAAGTGGATTGACTTCTAATCAGCAGAAGCAACCTTACGGCATGCCGACAGAGCTGTGGGCTCCAAGTACTCAACCGTTGACAATTGCAGGAACGCCCCAGGTGTCGGCACCGATTATCACTGAATCAGTGCCGATATGTACACGAAGGTTTGAGATTGGCAGTACTTCTGATCCAAAGAATAATCAGACTCCCCAAACAAGGTATCATGTGGTTCCTAATGTCGATTCTGCATTATTCAATCAGGGGTTGCCACAGGGATTTCATAGGGTGGCAGATTACCGTGAACATTACAACGGAGAACAGCCTGTTCAGATTCAGCCGCAGTTTCAGCAGCCACCTCAAGTGGCTAGGGGGCAGGGTCAAAATGCATCAGAAGACATAGTTGCTAGATTGGCTGAAGTCATGAAGGAGCAATTCGATCTCAAGCCCAAGGAGCAGACGTTTATGTATCGATGTCCGTATCCAGAGTGGATGGAACAGGTTGCTTTGCCACATCGATACAAGTTGCCAGAATTCTCCAAGTTTTCTGGATAGGACAACATTTCCACTGTTGAACATGTAAGCCGATACTTAGCACAGTTGGGAGAGGCATCAGCTCAGGATGCATTGAAAGTTCGACTGTTCCCTTTGTCATTGTCCGGATCGGCATTCTCATGGTTTACTTCGCTCCCCGCGGGGTCCGTGCGGAATTGGGCCGATTTGGAAAAGAAATTTCACTCTTATTTCTACACTGGGATAGTGGAGTTGAGTATATCAGATTTGACGGCTGTTCGTCAAAAGGCTGGAGAGTCAGTTGCCGATTTCGTGTAGAGATTCAGAAACATCCGTGGTAGATGCTACAACTTGAATCTGACGGATCGGCAAATGGCTGAGATTGCTTATCAGGGTCTGTTACCTCAGATCAGAGATAAATTTGCACCTCAAGAAGTCGATGGTTTGGCACAACTGGTTCAGAAGGCGTCGATTCAAGAAGGGCATATTCAGAATACACGTGGCAGACAGTACCAAGCAGCTTATGCTGATTATTCTTCTGAGTCCGAGGATGATGATGAGATTGCTATTGCTGAATGGACGAGGAACAAGAAAACTGTGCCGTGCCCGTGGGTCAAACAGAAAGCAAAAGAGAAGAAGTATGATTTTGATATAAATAAGGCTGATAAAATATTTGATTTACTCCTACAAGAGAAGCTGATCCAGTTGCCACCTAATCATACTTTGCCATCAGCTGAGGAATTGAAGAAAATCAAGTGGTGCAAGTGGCATAATTCTCCTTCTCATCACACCAATGAGTGTAAGGTTTTCAGGAAACAGATCCAATCAGCAATTGAGAATGGTCGCATTAGGTTTTTTGGTCAGAAGCCGATGAAGGTTGATGAACAACCCTTTCCAGTTAACATGGTCGGTGGATCTGCTGCATTGATCGGCAAGTATTCAAGGAAGAGAGAAAGGGAGGACAGGTAGGCTGATGACGACGGATTTGATCCGCATTGGACTTGTCCTTTTTTCAGTATTGCTGGGAACAAGGTATGAAGCTGCCGTCGATTGAAGGTTGTCCAGGTTGCAGTAGGCGTCCTGCCGATTTGTTCAGAGAAGTTGGTACCTCGAGGGGAGTTGCTCCAAGAAACCATCGTGATCGGTTTGAGGGTAGACTCATGGCAAAGGCTCCTGTGCAAGAGAGGCTTGGGCCTATTAATCAAGTTGAGGAAGATCGTGATGATGCTTATCAGGGTAGATTCACAAAAGAAGGCCAATGGTGTCCAAGCGGTATATTCAGCAAGACGCAGAAGAGAAAGGTACAGAGGGCACGTTGCCGTGAGTTAAGCAAAGAGGCATACCACAAGGACGATTATGACAAGGGGCCTGTTGGGGGAAAGGTAATTCACACACATGTTGGGGGCTTCGCATCACCTTCCAAGAAGCCTTTCCCCCAACATTTGGCGCCGTCCGCGGGTCAAACCCATGACAAAAAGAACACAAGACTTCAACCACGATGCAAAGAGAAGCCTTCTCCAAGTGATGAGAAGCCTCCCGTACAATGACAAAACTTCATCGATGAAGCCTTCTCTATCAGAGAGAAGGGCCTTCTCTAAGATGACGAAGCTTTCTCTACATATGTTACATCTTATGTGATATATCTTATTTTTTGCATATGTTGCATATTAATCTTCGTTCCTTTTTTGGATTCTATCAGAGAAAAGCCTTTTCTATGTCGACGAAGCCTTCTCTACCTAAGAAAAGAGCCTTCTCCAAGACGACGAAGCCTTCTCCATATGAAGAGAAGCCTTCTCTATAACAAATAAGCCTTCTCCATCCGGAAGAAGCCTTCTCCAAGACGACGAAGCCTTCTCCAAGACGACGAAGCCTTCTCCATATGAAGAGAAGCCTTCTCTATAACAAATAAGCCTTCTCCCTTCTCCATCACGAAGAAGCCTTCTCCAAGACGACGAAGCCTTCTCCATACGAAGAGAAGCCTTCTCTATAACAAATAAGCCTTCTCCATCAGGAAGAAGCCTTCTCCAAGACGACGAAGCCTTCTCCATACGAAGAGAAGCCTTCTCCAAGACGACGAAGCCTTCTACATATGAAGAGAAGCCTTCTCTATAACAAATAAGCCTTCTCCATCTAGAAGAAGCCTTCTCCAAGACGACGAAGCCTTCTCCATATGAAGAGAAGCCTTCTCTATAACAAATAAGCCTTCTCCATACGAAGAGAAGCCTTCTCTACAATAAATAAGCCTTCTCCATCCGGAAGAAGCCTTCTCCAAGACGACGAAGCCTTCTCCATATGAAGAGAAGCCTTCTCTATAACAAATAAGCCTTCTCCATCAGGAAGAAGCCTTCTCCAAGATGACGAAGTCTTCTCCATACGAAGAGAAGCCTTCTCTACAATAAATAAGCCTTCTCCATCTGGAAGAAGCCTTCTCCAAGACAACGAAGCCTTCTCCATACGAAGGGAAGCATTCTCCAAGACGACGAAGCCTTCTCCATATGAAGAGAAGCCTTCTCTATAACAAATAAGCCTTCTCCATCCGGAAGAAGCCTTCTCCAAGACGACGAAGCCTTCTCCATATGAAGAGAAGCCTTCTCTATAACAAATAAGCCTTCTCCCTTCTCCATCACGAAGAAGCCTTCTCCAAGACGACGAAGCCTTCTCCATATGAAGAGAAGCCTTCTCTATAACAAATAAGCCTTCTCCATCAGGAAGAAGCCTTCTCCAAGACGACGAAGCCTTCTCCATACGAAGAGAAGCCTTCTCCAAGACGACGAAGCCTTCTACATATGAAGAGAAGCCTTCTCTATAACAAATAAGCCTTCTCCATCTAGAAGAAGCCTTCTCCAAGACGACGAAGCCTTCTCCATATGAAGAGAAGCCTTCTCTATAACAAATAAGCCTTCTCCAGCAGGAAAAAGCCTTCTCCAAGATGACGAAGTCTTCTCCATACGAAGAGAAGCCTTCTCTACAATAAATAAGCCTTCTCCATCTGGAAGAAGCCTTCTCCAAGACAACGAAGCCTTCTCCATACGAAGGGAAGCATTCTCCAAGACGACGAAGCCTTCTCCATATGAAGAGAAGCCTTCTCTATAACAAATAAGCCTTCTCCATCCGGAAGAAGCCTTCTCCAAGACGACGAAGCCTTCTCCATATGAAGAGAAGCCTTCTCTATAACAAATAAGCCTTCTCCCTTCTCCATCACGAAGAAGCCTTCTCCAAGACGACGAAGCCTTCTCCATATGAAGAGAAGCCTTCTCTATAACAAATAAGCCTTCTCCATCAGGAAGAAGCCTTCTCCAAGACGACGAAGCCTTCTCCATACGAAGAGAAGCCTTCTCCAAGACGACGAAGCCTTCTACATATGAAGAGAAGCCTTCTCTATAACAAATAAGCCTTCTCCATCTAGAAGAAGCCTTCTCCAAGACGACGAAGCCTTCTCCATATGAAGAGAAGCCTTCTCTATAACAAATATGCCTTCTCCATACGAAGAGAAGCCTTCTCTACAATAAATAAGCCTTCTCCATCCGGAAGAAGCCTTCTCCAAGACGACGAAGCCTTCTCCATATGAAGAGAAGCCTTCTCTATAACAAATAAGCCTTCTCCAGCAGGAAGAAGCCTTCTCCAAGATGACGAAGTCTTCTCCATACGAAGAGAAGCCTTCTCTATAACAAATAAGCCTTCTCCAGCAGGAAGAAGCCTTCTCCAAGATGACGAAGTCTTCTCCATACGAAGAGAAGCCTTCTCTACAATAAATAAGCCTTCTCCATCTGGAAGAAGCCTTCTCCAAGACAACGAAGCCTTCTCCATACGAAGGGAAGCGTTCTTCAAGACGACGAAGCCTTCTCCATATGAAGAGAAGCCTTCTCTATAACAAATAAGCCTTCTCCATCCGGAAGAAGCCTTCTCCAAGACGACGAAGCCTTCTCCATATGAAGAGAAGCCTTCTCTATAACAAATAAGCCTTCTCCCTTCTCCATCACGAAGAAGCCTTCTCCAAGACGACGAAGCCTTCTCCATATGAAGAGAAGCCTTCTCTATAACAAATAAGCCTTCTCCATCAGGAAGAAGCCTTCTCCAAGACGACGAAGCCTTCTCCATACGAAGAGAAGCCTTCTCCAAGACGACGAAGCCTTCGACATATGAAGAGAAGCCTTCTCTATAACAAATAAGCCTTCTCCATCTAGAAGAAGCCTTCTCCAAGACGACGAAGCCTTCTCCATATGAAGAGAAGCCTTCTCTATAACAAATATGCCTTCTCCATACGAAGAGAAGCCTTCTCTACAATAAATAAGCCTTCTCCATCCGGAAGAAGCCTTCTCCAAGACGACGAAGCCTTCTCCATAGGAAGAGAAGCCTTCTCTATAACAAATAAGCCTTCTCCAGCAGGAAGAAGCCTTCTCCAAGATGACGAAGTCTTCTCCATACGAAGAGAAGCCTTCTCTATAACAAATAAGCCTTCTCCAGCAGGAAGAAGCCTTCTCCAAGATGACGAAGTCTTCTCCATACGAAGAGAAGCCTTCTCTACAATAAATAAGCCTTCTCCATTTGGAAGAAGCCTTCTCCAAGACAACGAAGCCTTCTCCATACGAAGGGAAGCGTTCTTCAAGACGACGAAGCCTTCTCCATATGAAGAGAAGCCTTCTCTATAACAAATAAGCCTTCTCCATCCGGAAGAAGCCTTCTCCAAGACGACGAAGCCTTCTCCATATGAAGAGAAGCCTTCTCTATAACAAATAAGCCTTCTCCCTTCTCCATCACGAAGAAGCCTTCTCCAAGACGACGAAGCCTTCTCCATATGAAGAGAAGCCTTCTCTATAACAAATAAGCCTTCTCCATCAGGAAGAAGCCTTCTCCAAGACGACGAAGCCTTCTCCATACGAAGAGAAGCCTTCTCCAAGACGACGAAGCCTTCTACATATGAAGAGAAGCCTTCTCTATAACAAATAAGCCTTCTCCATCTAGAAGAAGCCTTCTCCAAGACGACGAAGCCTTCTCCATATGAAGAGAAGCCTTCTCTATAACAAATATGCCTTCTCCATACGAAGAGAAGCCTTCTCTACAATAAATAAGCCTTCTCCATCCGGAAGAAGCCTTCTCCAAGACGACGAAGCCTTCTCCATAGGAAGAGAAGCCTTCTCTATAACAAATAAGCCTTCTCCAGCAGGAAGAAGCCTTCTCCAAGATGACGAAGTCTTCTCCATACGAAGAGAAGCCTTCTCTATAACAAATAAGCCTTCTCCAGCAGGAAGAAGCCTTCTCCAAGATGACGAAGTCTTCTCCATACGAAGAGAAGCCTTCTCTACAATAAATAAGCCTTCTCCATCTGGAAGAAGCCTTCTCCAAGACAACGAAGCCTTCTCCATACGAAGGGAAGCCTTCTCCAAGACGACGAAGCCTTCTCCATATGAAGAGAAGCCTTCTCTATAACAAATAAGCCTTCTCCATCCGGAAGAAGCCTTCTCCAAGACGACGAAGCCTTCTCCATATGAAGAGAAGCCTTCTCTATAACAAATAAGCCTTCTCCAGCAGGAAGAAGCCTTCTCCAAGATGACGAAGTCTTCTCCATACGAAGAGAAGCCTTCTCTATAACAAATAAGCCTTCTCCAGCAGGAAGAAGCCTTCTCCAAGATGACGAAGTCTTCTCCATACGAAGAGAAGCCTTCTCTACAATAAATAAGCCTTCTCCATCTGGAAGAAGCCTTCTCCAAGACAACGAAGCCTTCTCCATACGAAGGGAAGCGTTCTTCAAGACGACGAAGCCTTCTCCATATGAAGAGAAGCCTTCTCTATAACAAATAAGCCTTCTCCATCAGGAAGAAGCCTTCTCTATAACAAATAAGCCTTCTCCATCCGGAAGAAGCCTTCTCCAAGACGACGAAGCCTTCTCCATATGAAGAGAAGCCTTCTCTATAACAAATAAGCCTTCTCCCTTCTCCATCACGAAGAAGCCTTCTCCAAGACGACGAAGCCTTCTCCATACGAAGAGAAGCCTTCTCTATAACAAATAAGCCTTCTCCATCAGGAAGAAGCCTTCTCCAAGACGACGAAGCCTTCTCCATACGAAGAGAAGCCTTCTCCAAGACGACGAAGCCTTCTACATATGAAGAGAAGCCTTCTCTATAACAAATAAGCCTTCTCCATCTAGAAGAAGCCTTCTCCAAGACGACGAAGCCTTCTCCATATGAAGAGAAGCCTTCTCTATAACAAATAAGCCTTCTCCATACGAAGAGAAGCCTTCTCTACAATAAATAAGCCTTCTCCATCCGGAAGAAGCCTTCTCCAAGACGACGAAGCCTTCTCCATATGAAGAGAAGCCTTCTCTATAACAAATAAGCCTTCTCCAGCAGGAAGAAGCCTTCTCCAAGATGACGAAGTCTTCTCCATACGAAGAGAAGCCTTCTCTACAATAAATAAGCCTTCTCCATCTGGAAGAAGCCTTCTCCAAGACAACGAAGCCTTCTCCATACGAAGGGAAGCATTCTCCAAGACGACGAAGCCTTCTCCATATGAAGAGAAGCCTTCTCTATAACAAATAAGCCTTCTCCATCCGGAAGAAGCCTTCTCCAGGACGACGAAGCCTTTTCCATATGAAGAGAAGCCTTCTCTATAACAAATAAGCCTTCTCCATCCGGAAGAAGCCTTCTCCAAGACGACGAAGCCTTCTCCATATGAAGAGAAACCTTCTCTATAACAAATAAGCCTTCTCCATCAGGAAGAAGCCTTCTCCAAGACAACGAAGCCTTCTCCATACGAAGAGAAGCCTTCTCTACAATAAATAAGCCTTCTCTATCCGGAAGAGGCCTTCTCCAAGACGACGAAGCCTTCTCCATATGAAGAGAAGCCTTGTCTATAACAAATAAGCCTTCTCCCTCAGGAAGAAGCCTTCTCCAAGACGACGAAGCCTTCTCCATACGAAGAGAAGCCTTCTCTATAACAAATAAGCCTTCTCCATCCGGAAGAAGCCTTCTCCAAGACAACGAAGCCTTCTCCATATGAAGAGAAGCCTTCTCTGTTACAAATAAGCCTTCTCCATCCGGAAGAAGCCTTCTCCAAGACGACGAAGCCTTCTCCATACGAAGAGAAGCCTTCTCCAAGACGACGAATCCTTCTCCATATGAAGAGAAGCCTTCTCTATAACAAATAAGCCTTCGCCATCTAGAAGAAGCCTTCTCCAAGACGACGAAGCCTTCTCCATATGAAGAGAAGCCTTCTCTACAATAAATAAGCCTTCTCCATCAGGAAGAAGCCTTCTCCAAGTAATGACGAAGCCTTCTCTATGATAACGAAGCCTTTGCTAAGTGATACGAAGCCTTCTCTATGACTACGAAGCCTTCTCTAGCAGAAAGAAGCCTTCTCTATGATGATTAAGCCTTCTCTACCTAAGAGAAGGGCCTTCTCTACAATGACTAAGCCTTCTCTGTCTGAGAGAAGGGCTTTCTCTACAATGACTAAGCCTTCTCCACCTAAGAGAAGGGCCTTCTACATGATGACGAAGCCTTCTCCATAACAATGAAGCCTTCTCTATGATGAAGAAAAGGCCACACCTTCTTCACACTAAGAGAATAAAAAAAGACCTTCGCCTCTCCAAACCATGACTCATCAACTAAGAAAATACATGAGCTAAAAGCTCGCATATGATTCGGGCTAAAAGCTTAGAGGAAAGAAAAAGAAAAGAAGGGCTACTCACCTCAAGAGAAGGTGATGCACCTTGAAGTGAAGTCAGGCCACACAAGGCTTAGAAGAACCATGATTATCGAGCTCAAAGTTCATGAACGAAGGCTCTCACACCTATGCCAAAGGTGTCATCCTTCAAACGATTATCGAACAAGAAGTTCATGATCGAAGGCTCTCACACCTAAGTCAAAGGTGTCATCCTTCAAACGATTATCGAACAAGAAGTTCATGATCGAAGGCTCTCACACCTAAGTCAAAAGGTGTCATCCTTCAAACCATTATCGAACTAAAAGTTCATGAACGAAGGCTTTCACACCTAATTCAAAGGTGTCATCTTCCACGAGCTTCGAACTCAAAGTTCAAGAAAAAAAAAGAGTCTCACACATTTAAATCGAAGGTGTCATCCTCCAAACGATTATTATCAAACAGAGAGTTCAATATGACTCATCTGTATCGAAGCATACTATTATTTGCCGAAGCGTCTACTCATATAGTGAAGAATTTAATTAAAGTATGATCATATGACAAAGCATTCCAAGTTGCATAGCTTTTTCATTCGACTATCAAAGTATCAAACCTATGGAACATGGAGTCAACAAATCGTCGACCTCAGAACAAGGCAGCTCATCTATTGACTCAGATCTAAGGGCTAAAACCTGTTATGGTACATTAAGCCTATCTTGCAGGAATCAAAATCTCTCGATCGACTTAAAGTACATAACTCAAATTTCAGGAAAATGAAGTGTTATAACTAACATGAAGTCTTAAAACAATTTAATATTAGGTATTCCAGTAAACTGGAAACCTAGAACATGAGCTTGAGGCGAACATATTTTTGTATGCCTGCCGCCTGACAATCTAATGCCTTAGACAAACAAGCATTGCACAGGCAAATGAGCATAAAATGCAAAATAAAGACCTAACTGTTTTGGTAGTATCAAAGATGCAACATCTGCACATTATCATTTTGTTGGGGGATCGAAGGTCTTGTCCGACTCGGCGAAGCCCTCCAACGAAGAGTGTATGATGATTACGTCCTTGCGAAGCCCTCCTGGCATCTTCGGCACTCGGATTGCTCCTGGCGAGGCCTTTTTAGCACCTCGAAGTCCTTGAGCTCCTTGGCGAAGCCCTCCTGAAACGTCCGCGATGCTGGACTAGGTTCAACTGCCTAGGCTGTTCCTCGGGTCTTACGTTATGCGTTGTTCTGAAGCCCTCAATCGTCCGCGGTGCTGGGCAAAGGGGTTGAGGGACGACAAAGAAAAGTGGACAGAGTAAATGATGTGTCTTTGGCTCGAGGCCCGAAAAACAGATGTCATTACAGGGGGTCTTCCCTCCATATTTATAGGGGGAGGAAAGACCATAATTACAACTATGCCATTAGGCAATTCTGTTACGTCTTCAGGTCTGGGTCTTTATAGGTGGCTTCGCTGATCTTTTACTCAAAGCTCCTTCGCGTCGCCTCCTAACCCTTTGCTGGTGGCTGTTGTTCCTTTGTGTTGCCTTCCGACCCTTCGCTTGTAGCTGTAGCCCCTTCGCGTGCCGAGTACTTGTTGCTGGATTCCCAACATTAGCCTTCAACTGGTGAAGTGCCCTGTGCAACGAGGACCTGAAACAGTTATTCGTGTTTCTGCAACAAGTCAAATCGTCACGCATTTTTTCTAGGTGTCTATTTGATTTTTATTGTTTGATCTATGTGTCGACTCGTTTCCCGGGGTGTTTTTCGTCTATAAAAGGAGTGCCGTCTTTGGTGCGTTACCGAGATCTTAAGTCCTCTCTTTTTACAGCGATAGACCCTTTCCCTTTGATTCCTTCGCTAAGCTTCTGCCCTCTTCGCTTCGATTCACTTGCCTCTGCGAAGATGCCTCCCAAGGTCGCTTTGCTCGAGAGAGAATGGAATGACACTTTCGGTCACTCCGAATGCACAGATGCTTATCTTGATGACAACTTTATCTCTAATTTTGGCCCTAGGGCCTCTGCTCGTTCTCCTGGATCTGGCCTTGTTCCAAGGCCTTTGGCTGGCGAAGCCGTTGTTTTCCTTGATTTCTTCAAGTATGGGGTTCGGGTGCCTGCGCATCCTTTTGTTGCTCAGGTTCTGAAGGCTTTTCAGCTGGAGATTCATCAGCTTACTCCAAATGCTATTGCGAAGCTTGCCATTTACGTATGGGTAAGCTTTGAACGTAAAGCCTTTTAGTGTTGCTCCTTTCCGAGGTTCTACTGGTGACGAAGGCTCTCCAGGTGATCATTCCGGTGAAGATTGCTCATCTGAGGAAGATCCCTTTGGTGAACTTCCTCGCTTTTGTATTTCAGAAGACGATGACCCAATTGAATTTGCTCTTGACTCTGATTACGAAGGTCATGGGCTTCCTTCGCTAACCCCTTCGGAGGTCTTTCCTAGCGCTGCAGTTATGGGAGACGTTGAAAAGGTTCTTCCCGATATTTTATTTGCGAAGGAAAGAAAGCAGCTTTCCGGAGTTCACTATGGACATTTGTTTCAGGCGCTTTATGCTAACCAAGTCAAGGTTAACCCTTCTTTTATGATTATACTTTGATTGACTGTTTTAGATGAAAGTTTTTGTTTGATATCATTTTTTTCTTCTTTCAGGTATTTCCTGTCTTTGGTGCCATCGAAGACCAGTTTTTCTACTTTCGCAACCGCCTTCGCCAATATAGGCAGAGGTTTCGCGATACGAGAAGTGAACTCCGGAAGAAGGACTCCGAAGAGAGGAAGGTTTCTTCATCTCTTTTCAAGGCTTGCAAAGACTTGAGAGATTGCCTTTTGTATCTTGGAGGTGAAGTGCAAGACTTTCCTCTGCCTAATGCTTCGAACAGAGAGTTTGCTGAATGGATTTCTGCAAATTCTTCTTTTGCGAAGTCCACAGCAGAGAACTTTGGAGTCTTGGCTCGAGCTGCCGGTATCGAGGAAGCCTTCGCTCAGCTGAGCTTGTCTGGCGGGAGCGTGGACCCAATTTTAGATGAAGTCTTTTCTCCCGCTAAGGAGCTTCCAGATCCTATTCCTGATGAGGCGCGAAGCTCTTTTTTCAAGATGGCTTCGCACTGGCAAGATGTTGGATCTGGGCGCGTTTCTTCTTTTGTTGAGAAGTTCAGGGAGAACCAAAACTCAGCGGCTTCGGATGACCCCGCGGATGATGTTCCGGAGGAGTAACTTTGCTCTTACTTGGGAGCTTTTTGTGTTGTAGATGTATTTGTAATTATATCGAAGGTACTTTTTTAACTTGCGAAGGCTCATTCGATTAATATACTGTCTTGACCTTTTTCGTCATAATGCGATGTCTGAAGTATCCTTTTTGATATTTCATTTTCACACTTATTTTCTTTTGAGAGTTTGTTTGGTCGAAACCTTCGTCTTTCGAAGGCTCCTACCTGTATGAGAGAACGTCTTTCGTTTATACGTTGCTCGCTTTCTGTCCTTTGTGGACGAAGTTTGAGGACTATAAGTTTTTCTTATTGGCCCTTCGCTTGATCTTCTAATTCCCGTTCTTTGGGAATTTTCAGATTATTATTTTTTCTGTCCTTTTTGGGCGATGTCGAAGGTCATAAGTTCTTCTTTTTGACCCTTCGATTGATCCTTTTAATTCCCGTTCTTTGGGAATTTTCGGATATTTTTCTGTCCTTTTGGACGATGTCGAAGGTCATAAGTTCTACTTTTGACCCTTTGATTTGATATTGCCTCGTTAAAAACCTTGCCCCCTGCGAAGGGGTTCCCCATGCAAGGAAAAGAGTACAGGCCGGCTGTTTTTTCTTTTACACATAGTATTTTTCCAATTTCTCCACATTCCAAGTGTGGCTCACATCTTCTGCTTCGGAAGACAATAGTCTGAAAGCTCTTTCATTTACGGTTGGCTTCGCTATGAAAGGCCCTTCCCACTTGCTCTGTAGTTTTCCTACAGTTTCTTCGTTACGCTTTCGTCGAAGCACCAGGTCGCCATCTTTTATTCCCTTCGATTTGATGCCTTTGTTTTTCCACCTTTTGGTTTCTTCTTCATATCTTTGCAGATTAAGTACTCCTTCGTTGCGAAGCTCCTCCAAGTTCTCTTTTGAAGCCAAGAATGCTTTGTCTGAGTTTTCAGCTAGGCTTCAAGGAGACTTGTTTTCAATTTCTTTTGGTGTCATCGCTTCTTCTCCGAAGAGTAGCTTGAAAGGACTAAAACCAGTTGATCTTGATGGCGTGGTTCTTAATGACCATAGAACTGAATGGAGCTCTTCCGGCCATTTTCCTTTTTTGATGTTCAGAAGCCTTTTCTCGACTGCCAAGAATATTCTTTTGTTCGCATTTTCAACGGCTCCATTTGTTTGGGGGTGGTATAAGGATGTGAAGCGAAGGTTTATACACAATGATTCACAGAAGTCAATGAATAGCAGACTGTCAAATTGTTTTTCATTGTCAACCACCAATTTCCTTGGAACTCCGTATCTGCAGATTATAGCTTGCCATACGAATTTTTTCATATTTTCCGAAGTGATCGAAGCTACTGCTCTGAATTCAATCCACTTCGAGAAATAGTCCATTGCAACGAAGGTGTATAGAAGGTTCCCTGGTGCTGCTGGTAACTTCCCAACTATGTCTATGCCCCATTGGTAAAATGGCCATATGGGCTGCATTAGCTGTACCTCCGCTGCTAGGCTTTTTTTGAGCAAAACAGGAGGGGAGGCCCCTACTGGTATCTCATTTTATAAATTTTTGTATGTACATATGTACAGGGATATGTGATATTTACAGAGATTAACAAATCTCAAACAGGAAAAAAGAAAGAAACTAAACTAGAAGCTGTCCAACCACGATATCATGTCTCTTTTTTTCTGACCCTTAGCTTTGATCACAGTCAAGGCCATCTCTTCTTTGAATTCTCTTTTCCAGTTCTGTAAGGAAACATGCTTGTTGTCAAAGATGATTGCATTTCTGTGTTTCCATATTGCCCAACATGCAACAATAACGAGTTCTTTGATGAAGCTTAAAATATTCTGTGTGCACAATTCTTCTATTCTGTCCACCACTGGGATGGCACTATTCCATTGCAGATTTAAAAAGGACCAGCACCACCTGGAGAAGGTGCATGAAAAGAAGAGATGTTCGAGTTCTTCTTCAGGTGGAGTTGAGCATAGAACACAGTCATAACTATCCAGATGATGATTTTTTCTGTGCAAGAGGTTCCTTGTACTTAGCCTGTCCAGCAGTAGGAGCCAAAAAAAGAACTTGTGATGTCCCCTGCAATTTGTCTTCCATAACCATTTCAATGGTTCTGCAGCTGTTCGAGTACCTATAATCTGCTTGTATGCTTGTTTTGAAGTGAAAAGTCCATTGCCCCAAATGTGAGTCCACTGGTCATAAGTATTTGATAAGTTGAAATCAGTCAATTGTTGCTGCAACATTTCCAATTGATCAGAGGCCACTATCGAGAGAGGTAGGTGCATTGTGGATTGTAAATACTTCTCAATGAAGTGCAAAACTGAGATATCTTTATCTCTGGCAAAGGAATATAATTGGGGAAAAGAGTTTTGCAACATACCAAGGCCCCATAAATCCTTCCAGAACATGCAGGACCGGCCATCATTAGCAGTACAAGAGGCCATTCCTCGATAAGTCTCTGCCAATCCCATAATATCCTTCGACCAAAACGATCCAAGGGGCCTTCTAGTGTGTGGTGCCTTCCCATTTGAATAGAACTTATCCCATGCTAGATTAACCCAAGGGATATTTTCCCTATTATAGAATCTGTGCAGAAATTTCAGACGCAACGCATTATTCTGAGCTTTGATTTTAAGAATACCAAGCCCACCTTCATTTTTCGGCCGTGTTTCCGCTGCTAGGCTTCGCTGGTGCCTGGCGAAGAATTGGCATTCATTACATTTTCTTACTATTTCCTCGACGTCCTTTGCTGCTGTTGGCCAATAAAAACCCATTCTGTAGACCTTCGCTACTAAAGGCCTTGATGCGATGTGAGATCCGCACATGCCTGAGTGAACATCTTGAAGCATTCGTTTGCCGTCTTCCGGCAGGATGCATCGTAGTCATGCCTGACATACTTCTCCTTTGTAAAGTTGGCTTCGATTAATCTATAGTTTCTTGCTTTTTGCGCTATTCTCTTTGCTTCAACCTCGTCTTGGGCTTCGTACAGATTGTTTAAGTGAGCTATTATTGGAGCCCTCCAATCTTCCCATAGCTGGAAGAGATGGTGTACTTTTCTTTTGGACTCTTCTGACGTCGAACCGCTCAAGACCTCAAAGAAAACGTCTGGGAGGAGGCCTTCGCCTCTTGCGGCAGCCTTCGCTAAAGCATCTGCTTCTTTGTTTAAATTTCTCTTTAAGCTTTTGACAGTGAAGCCCTTGAAGTATTTCTGCATTTTAGTCACTGCTTTGTGGTACTTGATGAGTTCTGGATCTCGTGCTTGATAATTATTTTCTACTTGATTGGCTACGACTTCAGAGTCGGTACTGATAAGGATCCTTCTTGCTCCAAGGGCCTTCGCTTTGCGAAGCCCTAGTAGCACTCATTCGTATTCTGCTATATTGTTAGTTGAATGAAACTCCAGCTTGACAGCATATCTTAACTTGATTCCTGACGGCAAAGTTATTATCGCTGAAGTCCCGGCACCTTTTGCACCCCATGCTCCATCGGTGAATATTGTCCATAATGACTCTGTCATTGTTATGGATGCTTCGGGAGTTGCGGGTGTCCATTCTGCTATGAAATCCGCCAGAGCCGCCGCCTTGATGTCTGTTCTTGCTCTGAACTTGATATCGAATGGTGCCAGTTCTGCTGACCATTTCCCAATTCGCCCTATTGCTTCTCTGCTTCGCAGGGTGTCTCGAAATGGAAATGAAGTTGGTATTATTATTTTCCTGTCGCTGAAGTAATGCTTCAATTTACTTGAAGACATGACTACTATGTACGCCATTTTTTCTATCTCTGAGTATAGTAACTTTGCTCCTGATAAGGCTTCTGTGACACCCCGTGTCACTGCAGCCCAAATTGTGCAAACCAACCCAACTGGACAGAACACAGATTCAAATCAGTTCAGAAATTCGAAATCAATTATTCAAATAAATGTCAAACCAAGGCTTGTGAAGGAATTCAAATTTATCAATAATAACTTGAGGAACTAAAAATAGCAGAGCATGAAGGTCAGCTATAAAGAATTGTGGAGAATTTTTGGTGATTTTAGAAATTCATTTGGATACCCAAATAAATCCTGGAAGCTCATAAAGTACCCTACTTTGACCAGTTTCCGTTTTAAATCTACTGAGAGACCAGCTGTGCATGTTATCCAGTTTGAAGTACAGATCAAGAGTCTTCAGCAGAAACAAATTTTGTGATTTTAAGAGCTGGTTTACTATTTTAAATAGTGTACCAAAGATTGGGGAAAATCACAGTTTGAAAAATTATGGGAAGAATGAAAGATGCCGCCGGCCCCACCCGTCAGCCTCCCTCCTCTCACTGAAGCCGTCCGACGCCGCACGCCGCGTGGACGACGACGTACGGCTCCGTCGCGCCGCCCACGACGCCCCCGCTCAGACAAAGCGCAGCCCCGCTCCTCTCCCTCGTCGCTCCATCGCCTTTCAGTCCGAGCCGCCGTGCGCGTCCTTCTTCCCCTCCCTCCTCCGGGCAAGTTCCGTGCCGCCATTGTCGAGCTTGACTGGCCTGCCGCCGACGAGCTGTCCCGGCCAAGACACCTCGGCCCAAAGCTTCGCCAAGGCCCCCTCCAACTCCCCATGGCGCCCGTTGTCGCTTCTCCGCGCTGAGCAGCA
Organism: Eragrostis curvula; assembly: GCA_007726485.1. Lineage (NCBI taxonomy): Eukaryota > Viridiplantae > Streptophyta > Magnoliopsida > Poales > Poaceae > Eragrostis > Eragrostis curvula. The sequence continues at coordinate 14,678,755 of RWGY01000051.1, read as the reverse complement.
CGAATCGGGTCGTCTTCTCCAAGCCCGGCGAACCAAGCTCCTCCGCATGCCGTCGAATCGACCACCCTCCGGTGAGAATCGTCGTCCGCTTGTTGCATCCCCGTGTTCGGCTCTCTCTTGCACACCTTCCCCGCTCATCCATCTCCTTCAACGCAGCTCCACCTCACCGGCATTGCACTTTTCCCCATCGGACTTTGCCATCACGACCACCTCGACGCTGACGACCCCTTCTCCGAGCTGCCTCCACGCCGACACGCTCCACGGCGACATTCTTTGCGACACTGTGAGCAGCGTGTGCATCTCCCCGTCGACCACCGCAAGCTCCCGACGCCGCCGAACCTCCGCCACCCGCCATTCCTCGCCGCCGAGCTACCTCCGGCCATCCCCGCCCTCTTACGTTGCTCAAGGTGAACTCTCCGTCTCGCGCTGCCCCTCCAAGTCCTCACCGTTCGCCAAATCCCCGCCGGGAACCTCACTCCGGTGAGCGCGCCGCCCACCTCCGGCGTGTCTCCGGCCAGCACACCATAGAACACATAGCCTCAGATCTATTGCGCTACGCCCGATCTTTTGCGGCCAACTCTACAGCCCTCGGTGTGTCCTTGCGTGTGATTGGACGGATCCCGTGTGTCACACGGTAGATCTGGTGCGGCTCAGACCCTGTGGTCATCTTTGTGGTCTGGATCTGATTGGTCCGCCCGTTTTTATTTCAATTCTCGAAAATATGGAAATCCTCAGAAATTGCTTGAAACTTGTAAATTGCATAATAAATCGAATACACCTCCGAAAAATGCAAAACCAATTTTGTTGGAATCCTTGTGATGAGTTCTCTCCAGTGCCAGTACCAAACTATCTAGTACCCCTTGTATATCTCCTGTAAAAATACCTTTATGCAAATCTTGTTTAATTCATAATAAATTATCTGTTGCTCCATAAATCATGAACTCTTGCATGCCTGTTAAGCTACTGTTAACACACTTACAGAACATTTTTCTACTATCATATCCTATTTAATTATTTACTTATGACTTAAATCATGTTCTGTATTGTATAAATCACCATAAATAATCCCTATTGTAATAAATAATCAAACTTCACCATAAATCACTTCCAGTGGTGGCTTTCACCCGAAAAATGCCACTGGACATAAATTAATTTTTGAAATCAATTTATTTATTTAATCTACTCAAGTTGATTAAATGATTAACTTAATTGGAAGTCAATGATGGAAATACTCCAGACGAAAGTAATTAAACAAATTAATCATTTGCACTTACAGTGCAAATGACTGTCCTATAAATCAATAAATTTTAATTGCATCATGTTATTGTATCTAACTTGCATTTCCTTGTCATGGTATATAGCTCTTGAGGTGATTCAAGAGCAGGTGGAGGACCAGGATGCTGAGCCGCTCAGGAGGAGCCACTGACTGATCCCTTGCTGACTGTGCTAGTGATAGCGTCGTTCCTGAGCCAGGCAAGCCCCGGTGCATGCCTTCCTAATTAGGATTTTATTTTCTCACTTGATTGGGGCTAGTAATTGATTGTGCATTAGGTTTATTAGGAGTTGATGTGAAACCTTAGAACTGCATTAGGACTACCCTTCTATATATACCTTGTGTCCTATTTTTGTAGATGTGGTCTAGGTTAATGTTAGAACTTGCTATGCTTAGGGTTTAGCGAACGGTAGAAGACGAGTGGTAGGTCCCACTCGCATGATAGGAATCACCCTGGATTGTACTAGATGGATTTAGGATTTGTTGAGACCGGACGGGGATTGTTTGTATAGGATGGTTGGAGAAGGCTGGGCCTTCACGGTGGTGTAGCCCCGTCTGTGTCGATTAAGGACCGTTCGTTGTTGGCCCTATTGAGCAAGTTCGAACGTACTGATCACATGCTAGTGTTTTTATGGGCCTAGTAAACTTAGTAGCTTGGGTTGCCCTGGTGTCTCACGGATACTTGCATTTTCCATCATGGTACTTGGGAGAGAAAGGATGCTTCCCAATCGGGGGCGTACGTCTGGGACGGGGACCGTGCGGGAAGGCCTATCTCGGGAGGTGTGAGACCCAGCCAGCTCTAGGGGGACCCTTGCGAACGGTTGCTGCATGCGACTTTTGCGCGTGTGTGGCGTGTGGTCAGGTTTTCTCCTGCAGGATGTACATCGATGCCGCCGCTCTCGGTCAAGAGCAACCTTGTTCAGTGCGCCACATCGTAGTGTGATATGATTGATGATGATGCTCTAGTACTGTTATATTGATATCTCACTACTGTTATATTTATATCTTATTACTGTCATACTGCTTATCTGATGTATTGTTCCCTTACTGTTTTAGAGATAAGTGCACTGTTTTTATTGCTTAAATACTTAATCTGAAATAAAATTTGAAAGTAAGGACCAAGTCATTAGTGTGCTTTTTTGCAAGTGAGTCAGCCCAACCCTTGTAGCCTTTGCATTCTAGGAGTCGGCTGTAGTTAGCCACGTTGACGGGTAAGTCTTGCTGAGTAACTAGTACTCTGGGTTTAGCTCTTTATGTTTTTGTGCAGGTATAGATTTTGCTTCCGCTGTTACTTGGTGAAGTTCCTCCAGGTCCACATCGCGGGCTTCGATGTGCGGCCATGTATCGTCGAGTGTTGTAGAATTGGTATAGTTGAGACTTCCGCTGTGCTACTCACGTGTTTTAATTCATTTAAGACTTGTAATAACTTAAAGATGTAAAATTTGTGCTTTTATGTGATGTACTGTTGTGTCTGTTCATCAGCACGTACCGACTCGATCCTGTGAAAAGCGGAGACGCTTCAGCTGGCATCAGAGCCGTGTTGGGACAGTACATCATATAAACGGCTTATTTTCAAAAAGCTAACCACGTTGCGAGTGAGGAACGAAAAGCCCATTATAAGGATGTTAGAGTAATCAGATGGTAATACGAGTTGATTGTTATTTTTCTGTAACGACGCACCGACGACCAGGTAAGAAGGTAAGGACTTGCATGGCTCCGGAGATTGGTGGTGGAGTTTGTTCTGTTCCATGAGCCATCGAGTTCATGAGGCGAAGTTGCAGGTGTTGAGATGTGATTGGGCCATGCATTACCCTTTATTGGAGTACGTCACCTGTGTAGGTTGGTTGAGGTGACGTTGTGTGCTTTCTGCAGGTACTCTAACTTGCGCGTAGATCGTGTAGAAAACGTTTGTTGAGTGCGACTTAGTTGCCACCGATGTCTACGGCCTGCTATATTGGGCACCTTTTTATTTGTGAGGACGTGCAGGAACGAGCATGCATTGCATATTCATCTTAAAACACTTCCACGAAATTCAGATCACCTAGAAATTTCAGAGATCACCTAGAAAATTCAGACTGACAAGCTAACTACAAAAATTCATAACTCCAAAACCGCTTGACCAAATTCGATGAACCAAGACTTTCTGGAAAGCTTAGAACGTGAACTAAAAATTTTCTTCAGGGTTCCTCTTTCAATTCTATCAGTATCCCCTTCAAATCTGTCGACCAAGTGGAGTCAAATTTCAGCTTCGACCAGATTTTTCAGAAACTATCTGCCATCTTCAGAATTCGATATCTCCAGCTCTGCTTCTATGTTTGAGGCGTTTGAGTACTCGTTGGAAAGATCTTGAAGTTATCTACATGTTTGTTGTTTTGACTTTTCCCTTTTGACGCCTCCAAATGTGCCAGATTTCAGTTTTGTGACCGCTGCTCACCGTGAGACAGATTTCAGATTGTTACTTTGACGAAGCGTTGCTCTCTTGTTTTGCCAGAATGACTGTAGATAGCTGCCTGCTACGATCGTCCTGAAGTCCTCTACCAGGTCATCATTTTTGTTTAAGCATGGTTCGTCTACTTGGAGCGTTTCATGATGTTCTTCCTTCCAACCTTCGGATCTCGATGGCTACGAATATCTCTGCACTAAAGACATGGTTCAACCTCAGCTAGAGAACGCCTTTGCGATGGACGCCATGGGATGTCATGAAGCACGACTACATCAAGTCAATATCAGCAAGTTCCGTTTTGTGTACCGCTTTATCAACCGCAATCAGCAAGTCAAGATCATCAACGCCATGCAAAGAATGCTTTTGCAGGAAGTACTTAAGCTGCTATCGTACCTTCGACAAGATCAGTCGAGTAGCGTGTTAGATAATCGTATCATCGCCTTTCCATTGGAGCTAGCGTCACGATACCGTAGCTAGGTGACGCAATCCCTTGTGCTAGTGTTTTAATCCTTGGAGCTGCATGTTATCGAGTTGTGCGACCTTGCCCTACCTCGATGGATGGAGTTGTATTCATGTTGACTCATGACCCCGTTTGTTTTCATCATGAATACTTTTGCACTCTATTCTATCATGTTTTTGTGGAGCCTATCTTCTTGCCATTGCTTTACTGTTGTCACTAAGCCCCATACCAGATTTTCCCTGCAATTGATCTCATTGCTAGTTGCCCACCAAATGTGGAGAAGATTTTGCCAGACTTTGATAATTTTCTCCTTAGCCTCGCTTTTGTTTTTGGGATTTCCACTCTTGCTCAAGAATTAAAATTTGACAACATTAGGCATGTGCAATGCACCATCCCATATGCATTGCAATACATCACTTGCATTGCATAAGCACTTTGCAATGCATGATCATGTACATTCATTTATGCATGTCACAACCCGGGCATCATTACATATGCATCATGGCAATCCCATCATTATGCACCATAACATGCGCACCATATCATAAACATTCATATGCATCAAGTCATATGCACCATTTATGCACCATGCAATGTGCATCATGAGTCATGACACATGCACTTGCATCTTCGTATGGGCACCATCACATGTGCATTGCATCATAGACCGCACGCAATGCACCATGAATATGCATCTTACTCATTCTAGAATAGAATAAATCGATGCATTAATAATCACCGTTAATGAGCACGAATGTGGAAGTCATATACCTTGGTTGCCTTTGTTGCCTTCATCTAACCGCAATCTTGTGCCTGCCGATCCTTGTGCTCTTATCAGTTTATATCCTTCAGGTGTCGTTCATCTTGAATCGCTAGTTCACGATATAGTTCTGTTCTCGTTCTGTCTCGCTTCGTTGACCGCGTCAAGACCTTTGGTGCACCTACACATTTGCTAGAGTCTGTAGAGATACCCGTAGTTCGTGGCTCACCTGCTGTTGCCCCGCCCTTTGTCAAGCACGCATACCAAATTCAGTTGTGCAGTTTCAAGATCAAGTTTCAAGAAGTTTGTGGCTCTCCTGAAGACCATACAAGATGTGACCCAATGAGCTAGAAGAGCAGAAGGTTGAACTCAGTAAGTTGTGGGAATGTTTTGAACAGCATAGCCCATCACAACTCAGATGCCCAACACCCGTCGTGAAAGAAGTTCATTGCCTTCTAAGAAGACTTTCGATCCAGCTCCAACGATCATCACCAGAAATGCTACCAGAACCCACCAGGAGGACCAGAGTCTTCAACACAGCTTCACTCAGTCAGAATCGTTTATGCGTCAGAGACGATGCTTAGAGTTGAACAAGGGCGATGACCGTCACATCGAGTCAACAACTCATTGCCACATGGAAGAAAAGGGGTTACAAGCCTCGCTGTTTCACCGCCAACCGCCGCACAGAAGAAAGCAGTCTCGGTTCGCGCATATCCTCCTGGTACCGCGGCCAACATGTCACTCGCTCCAGCCTTGTGTGGTGACATTGTTGCCGCGCAGAAGAAGACATGAGGTTGAAGAACAGTATGGTTTCGGAAGAGTTTTGAGTTAAGCCAGAAGGTTATTGAAGAAGCCCACTTGTCCAAGTACTCTATCCTCCCTGACAGCAGCAAGATATACCAGGACTCACAGCAAGAAGTGGGATGAGTGCATAACACTGATAGAGTTCTCCCATAGCAGCGGACATCAGGAAAGCATCAAGACGACACCGATTCAAGGGCTTGTTTGGACATCGATATCGTACTCCACTGAACTGGGCCGAGTCCGTGGAAAGAATCACCATTGGACCAGAATTGATAGCAACTACAGAAGTGACAATACGCCGCATCCAGCCCAACTTGCAGCCAAGTCTTGACAGAAGACCCAAGCAGACATAGGACGCCGACCGTTGATATTGATAGTTTGTGAGCACGCAGACCTTCGTGTTTCCACCATGAAGTGTGTACGTCGGTTCGGTGTGAGGGAGAAACTAGCACCGAGGTACCTTGGACCGTTTCAGATATCTGAGCAGTATGGACCCGTTGCTTACAGTTTGGAGTTGCCACCAAAAACCTCGGGTGTTCGCAACATCTTCCATGTATCGCAACTAAGGAAGTGCTTGAAGGTTCCAGCAGATGTGGCAGTCAGTGATTGGGACAACTTGAGCCCGATCTTTCGTATTATGAGCAACCCATCATGATCACAGATGAGAACGACAGAGTCACTAGGATCAGAACGATCGAATTCTATAAGGTGCTGTACATCAACTAGTTTGAGGATAAGCCCACCGAAGAACACGAGAAAAATTTTCTACGCCACAATTCGAAGTGTGTTTTTGGTTTACTTCGTCCCTACACCATTTGTTTTTCCTACTCTCCTTAAATCTCGGGACGAGATTTCTTTAAGGGGGGAGGGCTGTGACACCCCATGTCACTTCAGCCCAAATTGTGCAAACCAACCCAACTGGACAGAACACAGATTCAAATCAGTTCAGAAATTCGAAATCAATTATTCAAATAAATGTCAAACCAAGGCTTGTGAAGGAATTCAAATTTATCAATAACAACTTGAGGAACCAAAAATACCAGAAGATGAAGGTCAGCTATAAAGAATTGTGGAGAATTTTTGGTGATTTTAGAAATTCATTTGGATACCCAAATAAATCCTGGAAGCTCATAAAGTACCCTACTTTGACCAGTTTCCGTTTTAAATCTACTGAGAGACCAGCTGTGCATGTTATCTACTTTGAAGTACAGATCAAGAGTCTTCAGCAGAAACAAATTTCGTGATTTTAGGAGCTGGTTTACTATTTTAAATAGTGTACCAAAGATTGGGGAAAATCACAGTTTGAAAAATTATGGGAAAAATGAAAGATGCCGCCGGCCCCACCCGTCAGCCTCCCTCCTCTCACTGAAGCCGTCCGATGCCGCACGCTGCGTGGACGACGACGTACGGCTCCGTCGCGCCGCCCACGACGCCCCCGCTCAGACAAAGCGCAGCCCCGCTCCTCTCCCTCGTCGCTCCATCGCCTTTCGGTCCGAGCCGCCGTGCGCGTCCTTCTTCCCCTCCCTCCTCCGGGCAAGTTCCGTGCCGCCATTGTCGAGCTTGACTGGCCTACCGCCGACGAGCTGTCCCGGCCAAGACACCTCAGCCCAAAGCTTCGCCAAGGCCCCCTCCAACTCCCCATGGCACCCGTTGTCGCTTCTCCGCGCTGAGCAGCACGAATCGGGTCGTCTTCTCCAAGCCCGGCGAACCAAGCTCCTCCGCATGCCGTCGAATCGACCACCCTCCGGTGAGCCTCGTCGTTTGCTTGTTGCATCCCCGTGTTCGGCTCTCTCTTGCGCACCTTCCCCGCTCATCCATCTCCTTCTCCGCAGCTCCACCTCACCGGCATTGCACTTTTCCCCATCGGACTTTGCCATCACGACCACCTCGACGCCGATGACCCCTCCTCCGAGCTGCCTCCACGTCGACACGCTCCACGGCGACGTTCTCCGCGACACTGTGAAGCCGAGTCAGCAGCGTGTGCATCTCCCCGTCGACCACCGCAAGCTCTCGACGCCGCCGAACCTCCGCCACCCGCCATTCCTCGCCGCCGAGCTACCTCCGGCCATCCCCGCCCTCTTACGTTGCTCAAGGTGAACTCTCCGTCTCGCGCTGCCCCTCCAAGTCCTCATCGTTCGCCAAATCCCCGCCGGGAACCTCACTCCGGCGAGCGCGCCGCCCACCTCCGGCGTGTCTCCGGCCAGCACACCATAGACCACATAGCCTCAGATCTGTTGCGGCTACGCCCGATCTTTTGCGGCCAACTCTACAGCCCTCGGTGTGTCCTTGCGTGTGATTGGCCGGATCCCGTGTGTCACACGGTAGATCTGGTGCGGCTCAGACCCTGTGGCCATCTTTGTGGTCTGGATCTGATTGGTCCGCCCGTTTTTATTTCAATTCTCGAAAATATGGAAATCCTCAGAAATTGCTTGAAACTTGTAAATTGCATAATAAATCGAATACACCTCCGAAAAATGCAAAACCAATTTTGTTGGACTCCTTGTGACGAGTTCTCTCCAGTGCCAGTACCAACTATCAAGTACCCCTTGTATATCTCCTGTAAAAAAACCTTTATGCAGATCTTGTTTAATTCATAATAAATTATCTGTTGCTCCATAAATCATGAACTCTTGCATGCCTGTTAAGCTACTGTTAGCACACTTACAGAACATTTTTCTACTGTCATATCCTGTTTAATTATTTACTTATGATTTAAATCGTGTTCTGTATTGTATAAATCACCATAAATAATCCCTATTGTAATAAATAATCAAACTTCACCATAAATCACTTCCAGTGGTGGCTTTCACCCGGAAAATGCCACTGGACATAAATTGATTTTCAAAATCAATTTATTTATTTAATCTACTCAAGTTGATTAAATGATTAACTTAATTGGAAGTCAATGATGGAAATACTCCAGACGAAAGTAATTAAATAAATTAATCATTTGCACTTACAGTGCAAATGACTGTCCTATAAATCAATAAATTTTAATTGCATCATGTTATTGCATCTAACTTGCATTTCCTTGTCATGGCATATAGCTCTCGAGGTGATTCAGGAGCAGGTGGAGGACCAGGATGCTTAGCCGTTCAGGAGGAGCCACTGACTGATCCCTTGCTGACTGTGCTAGTGTTAGCGTCGTTCCTGAGCCAGGCAAGCCCCGGTGCATGCCTTCCTAATTAGGATTTTATTTTCTCACTTGATTGGGGCTAGTAATTGATTGTGCATTAGGTTTATTAGGAGTTGATGTGAAACCTTAGAACTGCATTAGGACTACCCTTCCAGATATACCTTGTGTCCTATTTTTGTAGATGTGGTCTAGGTTAACGTTAGAACTTGCTATGCTTAGGGTTTAGCGAACGGTAGAAGACGAGTGGTTGGTCCCACTCGCATGATAGGAATCACCCTGGATTGTACTAGATGGATTTAGGATTTGTTGAGACCGGACGGGGATTGTTTGTATAGGATGGTTGGAGAAGGCTGGGCCTTCATGGTGGTGTAGCCCCGTCTGTGTCGATTAAGGACCATTCGTTGTTGGCCCTATTGAGCAAGTTCGAACGTACTGATCACATGCTAGTGTTTTTATGGGCCTAGTAAACTTAGTAGCTTGGGTTGCCCTGGTATCTCACGGATACTTGCATTTTCTATCATGGTACTTGGGAGAGAAATGATGCTTCCCAATCGGGGCGTACGTCTGGGACGGGGACCATGCGGGAAGGCCTTTCTCGGGAGGTGTGAGACCCAGCCAGCTCTAGGGGGACCCTTGCGAACGGTTGCTGCATGCAACTTTTGCGCATGTGTGGCGTGTGGTCAGGTTTTCTCCTGCAGGATGCACATCGATGCCGCCGCTCTCGGTTAAGAGCAACCTTGTTCAGTGCGCCACATCGTAGTGTGATATGATTGATGATGATGCTCTAGTACTGTTATATTGATATCTCACTATTGTTATATTTATATCTTATTACTGTCATACTGCTTATCTGATATATTGTTACCTTACATGTTTTAGAGATAAGTGCACTGTTTTTATTGGTTAAATACTTAATCTGAAATAAAATTTGAAAGTAAGAACCAAGTAATTAGTGCGGTTTTTTGCAAGTGAGTCAGCCCAACCCTTGTAGCCTTTGCATTCTAGGAGTCGGCTGTAGTTAGCCACGTTGACGGGTAAGTCTTGCTGAGTAACTAGTACCCAGGGTTTGGCTCTTTATGTTTTTGTGCAGGTATAGATTTTGCTTCCACTGTTGCTTGGTGAAGTTCCTCCAGGTCCACATCGCTGGCTTCGATGTGCGGCCATGTATCGTCGAGTGTTGTAGAATTGGTATAGTTGAGACTTCCGCTGTGCTACTCACGTGTTTTAATTCATTTAAGACTTGTAATAACTTAAAGATGTAAAATTTGTGCTTTTATGTGATGTATTGTTGTGTCTGTTTATCAGCACGTACCGACTCGATCCTGTGAAAAGCGGAGACGCTTCAGCTTCGGACACGAAGTACACCGGCCTTTGGCTTTTGTCTTCGCTAGTCTCATGCACCAATGCTGCACTTACTGCTGTTGACGATGCTGCGATATATAAGAATAGATCTTCGCCTTGCTTTGGGCTGGCTAAGGTAGTGAGATCGGTGAGAGCTTTCTTGATATTGTCGAAGGCTTCTTTTTGTTCGTCTCCCTATTGGAATTTCTCCTTCGCCCGAAGTGCTTTGAAAATGGGACCACTTCGCTCTGCTAGCTTCGGGATGAACCTGCTTAAAGAGTTTAACCTTCCTGCAAGCCTTTGGACATCCTTCAGACACTTGGGCGGTGCTAGTCCTTGAATGGCTTTGATCTTTTCTTGTTTGCTTCTATGCCTCGCTGTGATACCATGAAACCCAATAACTTTCCTGCTTCAACTGCGAAGGCACATTTTGCTGGGTTGAGCTTGAGGTTATGCTTCCTCAGGTTTTTGAATGTTTCATCCAAATCTCTTAAATGGTCTGCCCTTTCTACTGTCTTTATGACTATGTCATCTATATAGGCTTCAGCATTTCTTCCTAATTGGTCTTCAAAAATCTCTTTAACTAGCCTTGCAAACGTCGCTCCTGCATTGCGAAGCCCGAAAGGCATCCTGATGAAGCAAAATGTTCCATCGTGTGTGATGAAAGCTGTTTTTTCCTTGTCCCCTTTTGCCATATGTATCTGATGATATCCTGAGTAAGCGTCTAAGAAGCTTAGCAGCTGACATTTGGCTACTGAGTCTGTTATTGTATCTATTCGGTCCAGAGGAAAATTATCCTTCGGGCAGGCCTTGTTTAGCCTTGTGAAATCGATGCACATCCTCCATTCTCCTGTCTTCTTCTTCACTAGTTCGACGTTCGAGAGCCAACTTGAATGGATAGTTGGCCTTATGACTCCTGCTTTTAGTAACTTGGTTACCTCGACCTTTGCAGCGGCTTTTTTTTTTCATCGGATACTTTTCTGATTTTGTCTACGAAGGGTCTTATCCTTGGATTTACTTTCAACTCATGCTGTATTGTTTCTCTTTTGATCCCTGTGATATCCTGAGGCGACCATGCGAAGACATCAGCATTATCTTTCCGAAATCTAATCAACTGCTCCCTCTCGTTTGCAGAGAGGTTTTTCCCTATCTTGACTGTCCTTTCTGGCTTTTTTGGCATAGTATAACCTCTTCTATTTTGCTCGAAGGCTCAAGTTTTGCTTGTTCCCCCTTCGCTTGGTTGTCCTCTTGAACGTCCTTTTTGACTGTTCCTTTTTCAGCTTCACCTTCTTCATGCCTAATTGGGTTGCAATATATGTTTACGATGCCCGTCTCCGAAGGGATCTTCATTGTTAGGTAATTGTGATGTATTGCCGCCCCAAAAGATGTCAAGAATTGTCTTCCAAGTATGGCATTGTACTCACTTTCAAGATCCATAATTAGGAAGTTTGTTTCTTGAGCTGTTGATTTCTCTCCGTCTTCGAAGGTCATCCTCATTGTTATGGTTCCTATTGAGAATGCTTCTTCTTCGCCGAAGGCCTTGAGTGTTGTCTTTTTGGCGTTTGTGTAGCCGTCAATCTTCATGCGTCTTAGGGTGTCTTTGAAGAGGATGTTCACTGGGCTTCCGTTATCGATTAGGATTCTGTGCACTAGGAACCCTTCGATGTCTATTTTGATTACGAAGGCATCTGTGTGCGGGTAGTCAGCAACTTTGATGTCTTCTGAGGTGAATCGGATAACCGATTGTTTCTGTCCTGGACTTCCTGTTCTTGCCCTCGCAGTCTTTGCCGGGTGATGTTCTTGTTTTCTCTTCAACGTGGGTTCGATCCACGGACGGCACCAAATGTTGGGGGATCGAAGGTCTTGTCCGACTCGGCGAAGCCCTCCAATGAAGAGTGTATGATGATTACGTCCTTGCGAAGCCCTCCTGGCGTCTTCGGCGCTCGGATTGCTCCTGGCGAGGCCTTTTTAGCACCTCAAAGTCCTTGAGCTCCTTGGCGAAGCCCTCCTGAAACGTCCGCGATGCTGGACTAGGTTCAACTGCCCAGGCTGTTCCTCGGGTCTTACGTTATGCGTTGTTCCGAAGCCCTCAATCGTCCGCGGTGCTGGGCGAAGGGGTTGAGGGACGACAAAGAAAAGTGGATAGAGTAAATGATGTGTCTTTGGCTCGAGGCCCCAAAAACAGATGTCATTACAGGGGGGTCTTCCCTCCATATTTATAGGGGGAGGAAAGACCATAATTACAACTATGCCATTAGGCAATTCTGTTACGTCTTCAGGTCTGGGTCTTTATAGGTGGCTTCGCTGATCTTTTACTCAAAGCTCCTTCGCGTCGCCTCCTAACCCTTCGCTGGTGGCTGTTGTTCCTTCGTGTTGCCTTCCGACCCTTCGCTTGTAGCTGTAGCCCCTTCGCGTGCCGAGTACTTTTTGCTGGATTCCAATGCATTTCCAATCGAATAAAACACTCTGCAATATGATCAAGAGATGGCTAGATTAAACTGAGACATCACAGAGGGTAGCTTCAGAATAGAAGCAAGCTCTTTCAATTCAGTGGTAACACTTTGGAGGCAAATTAAATATAAATTCAGTGGTAACACTTGAGGGAAATTAAATATAAATGTAACCCATTTCAAGAAAAACTATATATGTACCGAGTACCAACGTGATAGAACACATAGAGACCTTCAGGTTGACACCACTAGATGCATAACCCAAGAACATGTCCTTAATAATAAGTTACTCATAAAGCGAATACCGCATACATATAGTCTAGACTAAATTGAAAGCAATGACGTTCTAAATAGTGCTAGGTTGCTTTGATTCTTCTTTAGCACTTAAACCGTTCCTGGGAATTAGTATGTTGCCAACAATAGGTTGCATGTCTTTCCAAGGGTTACAAACCATGTACTTGAAGTAGTTGTTATGGTCTTTGCCGTCTGGTCTGGCCGTCCAATACGGTCCTGAAGACCAGCGCCCCTTCCCACTCACCTCCTTAAACCAGGGCTGTTGTAGTAGTTTTGACCTCTAACTCGTTTATAAGATGAGTATGGACCACTTCTTGGTCCATAATTCATCTCAGTTCTGCTATGCTGAATCAGGACAGACCCGTTCTCCCCGAAACAAGGCTGGATTAGTCATTATCGAAGCTAAAGCAAGACAGTAAGTAAAAAAGAAGAAGAATAATGTTGGGCTAAAAGCATGAGAGCCTGAAGACGATGTTAATTCTTCAATGCTATAAGAGGAGGATGTTCCAATAGTTATGGTTTCCAGCAAGGGAAGGCACACAGCATACAGAAATCAGTTAACCACCAGGATCCTAGGATATCTATTCTAAAAAGGATCCTAGGATATCAGGTTCAATGTTGAGCTAGCTAGCGCAAGCAATCTGCTGCAAATAGACTGGATCCAATTGTACAAACCCTAGGAAGTAGAGCGTGTACGTATGCAACAACCCTAATCAAAGGATAGGAAGTAGATTAGGGAGAAGGGCACGGACCGTAAGGCGGAGGCTGGTGGGGAGGGCTCTTGCTTGTGGGACCACCCGCCGCCGGAGTAGGAGGATGAGGAAAAGGCGGCGCCGGGGTTGGTGTAGAAGTCGAACCGGTGGGACGTCCAGTGGTCCCCCGCGGCGAGGTCGGGGTCCGGAAGGAGGGGCGGCAGCGAGGGAGGAGCCCCGGCCACTGCCGCTGCCGCTGGCAGCGATGATTTGGCGGAGGAGCGGAGGGCGAGGAGGTGCTCCCGGCGCGCGGACGAGGTCTCCTCCACCGCCACCTCCTGCTCGCCGGCTCTGCTGCCATCCGTGTCGATCACGGACGAGGCGCGCCTGATGTGAACGTCACCGCTAGGGATGGCAATGGGGCGGGTTCGGGACGGGTAAAGCAAATCCATACCCGCCCCGACAAGGCTGTCGGTTAAAAATCCCCACCCGCCCCCGTCCCCGTGGGTAAAATTCTTTACCCGGCCCCGTGCCCGTCGGGTATCAGGGCGGGTTTCGGGTGCCCGTCGGGCGAAGACGAGCCGTGGCAAACAGCGAGGATGGAGGTGAGCAGCGGCCGTGCGGGGCAACGGCGAGCCGCGACGATGTGGAGGCAAGACCAGGCACAACGTACCAGAGACGGGAAGGAAGGGAGTCGGGCGTACCATGTATTTGAGTTCATTCGCTGTCGACTCCATCTGCACAGCGCTGATTAGAGTCTGCCTAGGCCAGATCAGCGATGACGCTCGCCCCTTCTCGTAGCCGGCCTCTAAGCTCAACGCCTTCTCCTTCCCCTGCTCGGCAACTCGGCGTGGGAGCGGTCAGCGGCGCCGCCTGGAGCCTCAAGGCCGCACGTCACTACGAAGTCCCCGCCGAGGCTTGCCGCGCGCGAGCGGAAGACGCGGCCGAGCGCTGCCTCCAGTCGAGGCCGCGCGCAAGCTTCCTGCCGAGGCCGCGCATGCACGAGCTTGTCCACCGCCCGGCACTCCGCCGTCGATTGAACCAGTCATTTGTTTTTCCCTTTTTTTTATCGGTTTGTTTTTCCCTTTGGGAAATCACACGAGTGATACGAGTGATCTGATCCATGGAGCTGGGCCACCAAAATGATAGCGTGATGGGCAGGCCTGGTTGAGATGGCCTGGTAGGTGACTTTCTAGTTGAGATGGGCTGATGTGCTGGGCTCAAAGTGCTGCTGAGCTTGGCTGAAAGCTTTGTATTTGTTAATTTCGGGTACCCGACGGGGAACCCATGGGTGAGGATAAATCTCCGCTCCGTACCCGACTCATGTCGGGGCGGGTACGGACGCCACCCACGGGTTAAAAATGAACCCCATGCCTGGCCCCATCGGGTCGGGTACCCGTCCCCGAATTGCCATCCCTAGTCACCGCGACGTGCACAGTGACATATGGGCCCCACGTGCCACAGGCCCCCGTCGATCACGGTGGATTCGATTAGATTACGATGGGTCGTGGCCGCCGTTGTTGAGGACAACGGGTCAGTCCCTTGTGCTATTATTGGGCCCATCTAGATCCAGCCAGCCCACTTCTATTCGGACTTGGACTTAGGCCTAGTCCTTCTCGCACTCCTATTCAGATTGCCAGCCCAGTCCAACAAATGAGGGTGAGAATCAAATCCCAGGAGGAGCTCTCCTTCCAGCTTGCTCGCTTTGATTCCCAGCTTGCTCGATCGCAGGGCAGTCTCATGGAAGGTATACTCCCCATGACCTTCTTCTCCCCAGCTACAACCGTGCATGCATGCTTGCTTGCTAGCAGCATTTTCTGTCCCATTTCTGTATGCCGCTTGTCTATTGTATCCTACCGTTTTATCGATCTGTACTAGGCCTTTGGTTAGAGCACACATGGCATGGCATGTTCTATTTCGACAC
The DNA here is from genome assembly GCA_007726485.1 of Eragrostis curvula. NCBI lineage: Eukaryota > Viridiplantae > Streptophyta > Magnoliopsida > Poales > Poaceae > Eragrostis > Eragrostis curvula. The sequence goes on along the minus strand of RWGY01000051.1, from coordinate 14,663,178 downwards.
GGGCCAATTCCATTGTTGCTGACGGAACCAATGTTCAAGCGAATGGTATTTTATTTGGAAGGGTCGATTGTTCTTTAAAAATACTCGGCCCTCATGGTTCTCCTGGATCTTGCGATTCTATCGAATTGGGATGCTCCCGGACATGTAAGGCCCTAATCTCCACTAAGCTAGCCTGCCTGTTTTTTTAAGAGTAAAGTGCAGCAGCGGCTCTTAATAAACTTATAAAGGAGTGTCATGTCGGTCTCTCAACTCTCAAATCGCAGATCTAAACTTATTTTGGGTCTCAAATTAGTCCAAATGGGTCACGACCCGCTTCTCGTGCCGACGTGGAGACTTTGCGCGCCGGGGGTTGCCTTGCACTCTTCCGCCGAATCCCTAGCAAGGTCCTGCCGCTGCAGCAGAATCGTAGCGAGCTCCCGCCGCACGCCGTCGCAGCCGAATCTTTAACTCCCGCCGCCGCAGCCAAATCACTAGGTCGCGCCGCTGCCAGCCGAACCTCTAGCGCGCGCCCACCGCCGCTGCCGAATCCCTTGCACCAAGCTCCCATGGATTTGAGCTGATTTGGTTGATGTTTTGCGTCAGGTTCCAATTTTCGTTCTTGCTTTTTTTGCAGAGTGATGGTACTGGCTGCCCTTTCTGGTACAACATATTGGAGACCGTACAGGAGCAGTTAGCAATTGTGAAAGATGAGAAAGAACTAAAAAATAACGAACACAAGATTGTACAGCAGCAGTTAGCAGTTGTGAAAGAGACGCTTCAGATAATGAAGCTCCTAATAGTAGGTGGGTGTGTGTGTGTGTGCTGCTCAATGCAGTTTGTATGCTGTTTTCAGCAGATTTTTTGTGAAAATTGAAATAATGAGAGAATGGAATGTGGTGCAAACTGTGATGTGAGTTGAATGGTCTTTGTATGCATGTATATAATGGAGATAAACATTCAGATAGGCAAAGATTTAGATAAACAATCAGATAAGGAAACTGGAGCATATGCATTCGAATTGATGCATAGAAGCATTTCAAGTGACCACATATCCAGTCAAGTTAAACCATGGTGTCAACTAATATGGACTAAAAGAAGTCAGAAATTACACACATGAAATTTCTGGCTTTAACAAAAGAGCAACTATTTCTAAGCTTGAGTGTTGCTTGAGGCGGCTGCTTCAGCTCCAGATTTCTTCTTCCTCCTGGAAATTGAAGGCTGGTTGTTCTTTGCCTTCCTTTTCTTTGCTGCTGCAGCCTTACCCTCCTTGGTAGCAGTTGTCAAAGGAACATCAGGCCGTGGAACGAGCCTGTTGGCCACAATGTATCCAGATTCTGGCAGTGGCCCTAGAGGCTGAGGTAGCATGGAAGTTTGTGTGTCCTGAAACAAATTAAACAAGTTAAATTGGGATGTAGTAATTATTGACAACTACTGCAAGTTAAGTTTGAGAATTACTCTGTCCATCATATCAGGAAGCATAGTATCAGGCATCTGGGACGGCATATGAGAACCAACATCTGGTTGTGTGAACACTATTTCCTCCTACAGAAAAAATGCATTTTTTACCTAATGAATTAGAGTTGTTTGAACATTATCTCCTATCAACAAGATTATGCATATATACCTGACTTATGTTATTGTCAATCTGGTACCCTCTGCTCAGCAGCAAGTGGTTGAAGGCTTGACTTACGGTTGAAGGCATGAGGTACCCTCTGTTCAGCAGCAAGTGAAGTCGCTCCTCCATTTTGCTTTCCTTCATTCTTTGGCATTGTTGGTACTGGATTCTCAACAATGTCATCCCATTCAAGGCCTCCAAAGTGGTCACCATGATCCACATAAACAACAAAATCCTTGAACCGAACAACCATAGCAGCCATCACATTGGTATCTTTGTCAGTTTCAATAATTCTAAGCCCATCAGCAATCTTCTTCCCAGGTACCAACCAGTTAAATTTCAAACTTCCAGTCCGCAAATACCATAGTTTCTCAACAAAACTATCCAACCACAATGGAGACCAGATGTCTGTCTCAACATGGTCAAACCAGCTGACCTTACCATCCACATATCTTTTGAGATTTTTTTAGAATAGGGAATATATTAAACATATTCCAGCCTCTGTATCAATCGATACATATAGCTGTTCATTATTACAAGTTCAACAAGCCGCAAGTCTCTACCAAGGAATTAAAAACACAAAGTTCTGTAAAGCCACGAAACACACTAAAAAACTGTTCTCCATCTGTAAACGCTTAAAACGCGAGTCTATTGGAAAAGCGCCACCCATTATTAGCAAAGATCTTCATGACTGTGGTCTCAAGCACTCTACAGCCCGTCTTTATCAGCGGGCGAGCCTCCTCCTTCTGTAGCAAAGACCAGACATATCTTTTGAGATTGCCGTGGCCATGTAAGAATCCCCCGTGGCGAACCTCAACCGAAAACTCCTCCATCCCAGGCCCTGCAACCAAAATAACAAAAAAGAACATCTGTAAATCAGAAACAATTGTATAGGAATTCCAATTTTCGCAACAATTGTTAACCATAACCTTGAACCAAACATCGCTACAATGATCTCTGAATCAGAACCCCACCAAGAGAAATCCTCAATTTCGCAGTAAGCATCAACCCCAACCACACAACAAACAAATTTTTTTCTGAGTCCTACGTGCCCTGGTACAAAATCATAACTTCAGTTCATTCAGCACAATCAGATAAACGAACACAAAGAAAAATCTCAAATTTGCATCAACCCTCAACCCTAGCCATTCAAAATCATGACTTCATGCCTTCAACCATACATGGGTGCCGCTCAGACCTCAGACCTAAACGACGAGATACGCAAGGAGGAAGACACGATTTGAAGACTCACCATACATGGGCGCCGCTCCTCCTCGTGGCCTCAATACTGCAACCATCGTCCAGCGTATCGCCGGTCTTGTTGGCCAGATTGGCTAGCCGGCGAGACCTTCACCGTTCGCGAATCACAGAATCGCCCAAAGCGCGGCCGATCACCACCCCCTGAATCGCCGGTCTCGCGCCGCTCGCCCCGCGTTTCCCTGTTGCTAGGAACAGGAAACAATCGAACCGTCCAGGACTGAGATGAGAGAGTAATGGAGGAAGGAGGGGCGAATTGAATAAGGACGCTGCACCGTGCTCCCGCTGCACACGTCGGAGGCCTCGGTGGCACGCCACGTCGACGCGAGATGCGGGTTGCGCCCCTTTTGGACTAAACTGAGATCCAAAACAAGTTTAGGTGCCTTAATATGCGATTTGAGAGTCATGAGGGACCGGTATAACACTCCTTTACAAGTTTAAGAGCCCATAGTGCACTTTACTCTTTTTTTTTAATATATTCTGTTCTAATCAAACCATGCACGAATTGCCTCCAGATGCAGCTGCGACATCGTCCATGGGGCAGCACAAATAGCGGATCAATATTGTAATCTATGGGCTAGTTTCGTCTTGATTGAGAAAATCACATGGCTGCCTGGATGATGGCATTCCAGGTTTTGCCTGTCTGACTTGCGCATGACCAATTTGTTGAAATGCTTTATTAGTCGAGATGCTAAAGTTACTCTTATGTTATAGTAATACAGATTTCTGCTAATAAGTATTGCAAACTTTACTTTCCTAGATAGTACTGTTTTATCTTCTCATGCTGCTGCTTGAGCAGGGCGATCTGATAAAGGTCAGCGCAGTTGCAATGAAGAAGCTGATGGGCATGAATTAGTAGAAAGCACAGGGAGACTGAGAACATATAAATGATTAATAAGGTAATCCCGAAACTCCTGTAGTTAGTTGGAGCTTGTTTTGTATTTTAGATAACAAAACTGTGCTCGCTGACATTCCACATAATATATTTTGTAACATTATAGTGATGCAGTACGAGCTAATTTCATGGACTTCCAATTTTTTATGTTCAGATCTATGACCTTAACAAATATATTTTATCTCTGCACAATGAAGTAACGAATTCCAATTTCTGAATGTAGGTTGAAAAGATGGTAGATGATTGTATATTCAGTAATGACGAGCTGTAGTGGGAGAGCGCCGGAGCAGCAAATGAAAGGACTACTCCATGTCATCCGAACATTATTTTTTATAGGAAATGGTGTTTATTAGCTGAAACTTATGGCATGTATAATGTAGAAGTGACTCAATGTAATACGACATTGACTTTGTAATATATCAGTGGCTATTTTTTTTATATGAGAGTTTGTCTTGTTCAATTTATTTTTAACTAAATTAAATATTTATATTGGACTATTATGAACAATTTCTATAAAGTGCTGTAATATAATTATTGAATTATGCTTTTAAGAAGAACAGGGTAGGGGACGCCATATTCCCCCTTGGCATGTACCAACACATTCAAGCGTTGCCACAACCCAAAGTATCCTTGCAACGTTTATTTGCACCCGTTACCAACGCTTACATATGTGTTGTGATAGGTCCTCGCAATGCCACTTTACACAACGGATATCAAAAGCGTTGGTATCGACCCTACCAACGCTTATATGGGCTTTTAGCAACGCATATATGCGTTGCGAGAGGGATGTTCCTCTTGTAGTGTAGGTCTCTGCAGTAGTACTGTAGCAATGGCTGTTGCTTAATTTAGGGTTGAAGATTTCCTTAGGGTGCTATCTGCAATTGAGGTGTTAACTGTAGCATTCAACAGCAGGCGTCCCATTTAGATCAAACGGTTGATACAAGCCTTAATGTTGGGTATTGTAGCTCTCTGCATTAGCTAGTCAATATCAGGTAGTTGCCTTTCAATCTGCTGAACTAGATCAGGTAGTAGCCGAGCCAGGCCTGGGGCTACTAGGGCTATAGCCCCAGGCGTGGCCTGCTGCCCAAGAGAAATTCATACTCTAATTTGAACTTTTATAGAACTTAATCTATTGTTTACAACATATACATGCTAATTTTGCTCCAGTAATTAGTTTTAGCCCTAGTTTGGTGCTAATCCTAGCTCCGCCACTGGTAGCCTTTCAATCTTCTGAACTAGAGGCCGGATCCCTGTCTTGCAGTAAAAGGCAAAGTCTATGAAGTTGTTGAGTATGGGGTCGTACGTTGCTGCTGAAGTCGTAGTAGTAGAGCATGTCGTTGGCGCGCTGCAAGACCGTCGCGGGGGGGTCTTCACGTTCTGTGGAACAGGTCCGTTGATAAATGTTGCTCGCACGACGGAACCACCACCAGGGCACGTCGTAGGCGAAGAGGTAAATATCACCCCCTGCCAGGAAGCAGTCAAGGCAGTAGCTGACGACGCCGCTTTTACGCTTAGCTTCAGCGCAGCACCAGGTTCGATTAGTAGATTAGTAGCAGGTGCGGAGGACAAGCTGGACGAGAAGGAACTACTGCTGTCGTCCAGAGCAATGGTGTAATGGATGACCTTCTTGTCGCTTTCGTAGATTCCTGTACACTCAAATTAATATACAGCCGAAGAGCCTAATTGATTAATTGAATGGAACTGAAGTGCGTACTAATAATTAGCCAGCCTTAAAAAGATTGGCACCCCTCCATTGAGATATGACAAAAGAATTAACTAGGTCGCGGACCAAAAAACCAAGAGGACTTTTACGGTACACTCTTATACCAATTGTCGTCACCCGATTGAACGGGGTGTTCGGCAGATATTTGGATCGTGGGAGCAATGTGGTTGGCGAGATTGATCTAAGAACACGCAGAGGGTTTATACTGGTTCAGGCCTCCCGAAGGATAAAAACCCTACGTCCAGTGCGATCTTGTATAATGTGGCAGCCTCTGCGTTAGGGTTTCGTAAGGTGACAGATAGATTTCCCGTAGGGGTTACATGAATATTTATAGGCTAGTTACCGCCTATCAGAGTCCTTCCTAAACTACAATGTCCCTTCTCCGAATCTAACAAGGAGATCGTAACTTTCCCGTACACTATGCCGTGCAAGACAAGTCTTCGGAAAAGTCTTAAAATAAGGTTCGGAATATCTGGAAACTAGGGTTACGACATAAGCCCCTGAACATGTCACTTGGCATCCTCATTCTCAGATGAGAACATGACAAGGGATATGTTCTGCCGTCAACCTAGGATCCAGACATACCGAACTGTCTTCATTTGTCAACCGCCATCTTCGAAAAATAAGATCTTCGGAACAAGTGCCTTCGGGATTCCGAACACCAGAACCTTGGTCCACCTTCTCCTATTCTCTCCGAAGAATCTCCCAACAATAAAAGGGATCTTGACTTAACGAGTCAAAATTTGTCTTTACTTTCTGACCAATCTGACGGAATCTTCAGCGATACATCACCTCGTCTTCCTGTACTCTTGGAAACTTGTAAAATAATTATTTTCCCACTTGACCTTTCGAGTAACTGAAACGCCACCCCTCAAGGCTATAAATCCGGGGGTCCGGCTACTCCAAACACCATCTTCTCCACCGGTTTCACCATGGGGCACAAGAGATGCGTCAACCCTAGGTTTTCCCAGTGGCTCAATACTAGTTCCACCGGCGCATCCGGTTCTTCTTCCTCTGCTCCCTCCAACGAGAGCCCGGCGACTAGCCCTCCTGAGCTTGCTGATCCATCAGCCCCTCCTCCTCCTCCTCCAACAGAGGCGGCGGATTATGGGCTTCCTCCTCCAAGCCCTCCTCCAAATCCGGTAGACATCATCGATCTGGAGGAGGACATTGACGATGAAGAATACGCAAGGCGTCTTCACATGGCCCTGAACAAAGGGTCACGTGACATCCCCGCCAACGCCGACATCGTCTCCATCGACGACTCCAGCGACGACGAATCTGGCAGTGATGACTCCATGGACATGGACGCCCCTGCAGGTTCTCCAGCTCCTGTTATTTCTCTGAATGACGATTCGGTTTTGCCTTCTACTGGGGTTGCAAACCCGGTCCTTGACTCTAACATGGGGGGCACCCACATCTCCTCTCGTGTGCCCCTCATCAACAGCGCAAGCGGTGGGGGCACAGAGAACACCTCCTCTAGTCCCTTCTGAGGACGCTGATGAGCGGCGGAACTAGGGATACGAGATATCCCCGTGCTGCTCACACCTGAGCCCTGCGTCTCCCTCAACCTTGTCTTCAACCTTTCAGTTAGGGTCAGGTGCTTCCCAAAGCTTCAGATGTAACTTAGATCTTGTAATAGGACCTTCGGATTAATGAATGAACAGCTGCCTTCAATCCTAAATGTATATGTGTGTTTAATCTCATCTTCATATTTTTGCAATGCTTTATATCTTCTGAGAATGTCTCTTCTTTAAATAAGTTCTTGGGGAAAGAACCTCTTCGCAATATAACCTCGATAATGGAATAATCCCTTCGGAAAACACCTTCTTCGGGAAAGACTGCTTTAACAATCAACTCTCTTCGGAGAACAACTCTCTTCAGAGAATAAACCTCTTCGGAGAATGACAATCTTCGGAGAGGAACAATCTTTGGAGGACAGCTTCTTCAAAAAATAAGTTCTGGTGGCAATATTCCTCTGCACACTTAACAGAAATATTTTCCAAGCCGCCATAACAAATCCCCCAAATCTCGGCAACAAAACTGAATAATTTTCAAAATAACAGGAATGTCGCGCGGAGTTGGGCTGTCAAGCGCATTTACCGGGCAGGGTTACCTTCTCTGAGAAGCTAAACAGTCATAAGAGCCCATAAAACCCAATCGCCACAGTCACCTTCCTCATTCCGCATCACATTTGCAGCTGCTTAAACCCTAGCTTCACTTTCTCCGCGCGCAAACCCTAGATTCATTCCCATGGCCTCCAATTCACCCGATAGGGCCGCCGCCGCTGTTCAGCAAGATCTTGAGCAACAAGATGACTCTACCAGCTCCACCGGCTCCCCGACCAAAGCTCAGCGGATGATGGCCGCCGGCGAGATTCCGGAGTCCATTGATCACTGGAAGCCCGGGGAGATCGATGAAGCCTACATCCTGGAGCTGCGGAAGACCGGGTGGATCTCCGATTTCGTCATCACCAAGGAGAACAAGGGCGAAATGTGCTTCAGCTTCGACACCACCGAAATTCCGGTATTTGAATCCCATATGATCTATGGCTTCAATCTTCCGCCTTCCAAATTTCTTGAGCGTGTTTGCAAGTTCTACAAGATAGAACTTATTCATCTGAAACCCCAAGCCGTTTCCTTGTTGAGTCTTTTCTCCACCCTCTGTGAATGTTGGCTGGGTACTGCTCCTTCTTTGGACTTGTGGCGAGTTTGTCATGAACCTTGCTACTATTCTTCTGGGTTAGTGGGTTGTGTGTCCTTCAATCGCCGAAGGAATATTGTATATCCCTCTTTCGCATACCGGCGATCTTGGAGCGGCTACCGGTAGAAGTACTTCCTCATGGACGACTCCAATAAGCACGACATCAAGGGCAGAGGAATGCTGCCTTATCACCAAGGATGGATCAAAGCTGCACCAGTCAGGGACGAGCGACTTAAGCGGATGGTCGCCAAGGTTACTGAGCTGGTCACCAATGGACTGAGGGGTGAACACATCGTGGAGGAATATGTCCGCAGATGTTTCTTCCCCCTTCAGCATCAGGAGCCCCTAGCCATGTTCGGAGACGGGCCCCGAAATCCGAAGTGGCTTCCTTCCGAAGGTTAAAGTCTGAACCTTGTTTTCATCTTCACATCTTCATCTTGATAAATCATCTTTTCTCACTGTCTTGAATCTTCTTGTAGTCAACAAAATACCTGAAGTGGAGGTCAAGAGGCGCGTTTGCAGCATTCTCGAGTCTGAGCTGCAGCCCAAGCCCGAAGGCTTCCCGGAACCTTATAGCGCCACGAACCCAGCTGCTGAGGTATATATCTTCATATTTGTTCTGTTATCTTGTCATATGAATCACTTATCACTTCTTGTGCTTCTAGGACGTGTTCGGACCTGATCCTTCTGAAGGGGGCGCAGAAAGCACCATGGTGCTAGACAGCAGCAGCAGTGAGAAGGAGCCCAGCGAAGCTCAGAAGAAGAGCTTGGCCGAAGCATTCGCGGACGACATCCTCACTGTCCCCGAAGGCCAGGTTAGAATTATTCCTTCAATCTTGATATCTTCAATTCATCTTGACTTCATCTAATTGTCTTCTTGCATTTATCTTCAGGAGCATGATGTAGATCATCAGAGTTTGGAGGAGAAGGTGGCAACCGTAAAGGCTACCCTGATGTCCAATGTGCCTCCGAAGTCCCCATCTCCTCCGAAGTCTCGGATCTCCCGGAGGACTCGATCGTCCAAGCCCAGCACTTCGGGAGAAGTTGCTGTGCCACAGGTGCAGCCACTCCGTCCGAGGAAGAGGAGAGGCTGAACCCCGCTGCTTGCTCCCATTCCTCCTCCAGTGCAGCCTGCTCGTGGCGAAGGTGGGCACCGCCGCCCTCCCTCTCCGCCGACCAAGCGTCGCTCCCGGCGCAGCACCCGCCGGCGCAGAACCACTGAGATGGTCATCGGCCTACGCTGGTACGGCCACCCCCACAAGGATGGTCTGACGGGTCAGCCCGTCCGATGCGCCATGGGTCGCGGCCGCACTCCGTCTCATCGCGCTCGCTCCCCAAGCCGTGGTCGGGGCTTAACCGTGCAGCGCCCTCCTTGCGTTGACTCGAATGGTTGGCAGCGAGTCGAGAGGCAGCATGCTTGGTGCCGGGTGCAACCTCCTCGCACTGAGCCTGATGGGTTGGTTCACAAAGGTCCTTGCACCGAGCCTAATACGACACAACGGTCACGGTTTCTCCCGGAGTTGGTTGGGAGATGCCTCAATTGTCTGTCGTACACTCATCGCGTGCACACGTGCAGACTTCCTCCCCGATGCCTTCGATGCCATAGATTCCGGCACCTCACAAAAGATTGCAAACGACCTCGCATTCCTCCTTTGGACGTGCCTGGGAAAGGCGTGTGCCATGACAAATCAACAAGAGAGCATGGTCGTCGCTTACATCCATCACCTGCCCAGTTGTCCCGACCTACGGAGCTTGTGGGCCATGAGAGGGGTTCGACTTTTGCGGGTGGGCTTGGTTGTCGCACACCTCCTGACAGCAGCTCTGATGTCTTTAGTGAGTACCTGCCACTGACATCTAGCTAAGTTGTCTTTAGTGAGTACCACCCCTTTATACAGGTACCACTTAAAGACCTTTATTTTAAGAGGCATCTTAAGCTTCCAAATTATATTGTTGTAGGGGAGAGCTTGGGTTACTAATAAGGCCCTATACATGGAGCTAACCGAAAACCGCCCATGTTGGTGCAAACCCCATATGAACCTATCTCTCTGATTACTCAGGTTCACATTCATAACTCTTGTCACCAGCTTGTGCCAAGCAATTATGTTATCCCCTACTAGTGACTGTCTGAAGTGTACATTCAACGGAGTCATCGACATCACCTGACTTACCGTTGCACTTCTCTTCCTAACAATCTGATATAATCCTGGATATATGTCTTTGAGAGGTCACCTCCCAAGCTAGGCATCCTCCCAAAAACGAACCTGTGATCCATCCCCTATGTTGAATTTTCCAAATCCTAAGAAATCTGCTTTTATCTTCATTAACCCCAACCAAAAGTGTGAATTACCTGGCATTGATTCAACTTGGGTGAGTGTTCTATCTCTCAAATACTTCCTCCGCAGAATTTGCTGCCAAACCCCATCCTCATTAAGTAGTTTAAACAGCCATTTGCTGAGTAAGCACTTATTCTGAATATAAAGGTTTAGCACCCTCAAACCTCACTGATCTTTTGGGGTGCAGATTACTTTCCATTTGGTTAATCTGTACTTCTTTTTATGTCTGTCAGCTTGCCAGAAGAATCTTGATCTGTAATACTCCATTCTCTCAAGTACCCCTCTTGGTACTTCAAAGAACGATAACATAAACATGGGTAGGCTGCTCAGAACCGAATTGATCAGAACCAGTCTCCCACCTATTGATAACATCTTGCTCCTCCAACAGCTAAGCCTTTTTTGGAACCTTTCCTCCACATGCTTCCAATCCACATTCCTCAGTCTCCTAAAGTGCATAGGAATGCCAAGGTATCTGAATGAAAATTTCCCTATCTCACACCCAAAAATTTGCGAGTATTCCATTGTCTTGTTCTTAGCTGCCCCAAAACAGAACATTTCACTTTTATGAAAATTTATTTTGGGCCCTGAGAGTTGCTCGAAGGCACAGAGTAAAAGTTTCATGTTTCGTGCGCATTCTACGTTGTCATCCATGAAAATTATTGTGTCGTCCGCATATTGTAGGATGGACAGACCATCGTCTACCAGATGCGGCATCACTCCAGTGACCTGACCACTATCCTTAGCCCTCAGAATCAGGGTGGCAAGGACATCAGCCACTATGTTAAAAATGAGTGGAGACAACGGATCTCCCTGTCGTACCCCTTTTTTGTTTGGAAATTGTGTCCAATATCATCATTCACTTTTATGGCCACACTTCCATTCATCATAACTCTCCGAATCCACTCACACACTGAGATGAGAAACCTTTAATTCATAAAGCTTCCTGAACAAAAGGCCATCTGACCTTATCATATGCCTTCTCAAAATCGAGCTTTAAAATGACTGCATTTTTCTTTTTCCTATGCAGCTCATGTAAGGTCTCATGTAGGATAACTACCCCATCCATAATGAATCTACCGGGAATGAACGCGGTTTGCGAAGGTCCAATTACCTTGTCCGCCACCAGTAGCATTCTGTTGTTAAGGACTTTGGTGAAAATCTTGAAGCTCACATTCAGCAAACAAATAGGATGATATTGCTGAATTTTTGTCGCTTCCTCCTTTTTCGGAATAAGCGTGATTACTCCAAAGTTGAGACTATGAATTGGCAGCCTCCCTTCATAGAATTCATGGAACAATGGTAATAAATCAAATTTTATCACCTCCCAGAAGTGTTGATAAAATTCTGCAGGAAACCCATCAGGCCCAGGTGCCTTATTTTGTTCCATTTGAAAGATCGCGTCCCTTATCTCCTTTTCACTAAAGGGGGCGATCAGTATCTCATTCTCTGCAGGAGTAACCTGTTCAATATCATCCCTGACCGATTCATCAAGAGTGAAATTGTTTTCGGGAGGCGCCCCAAACAAGTCCTTATAGTACAATGTAAGGAAAGATTTCCGATTGGCATCCCCCACAATCGTACCATCATCTTGTTCCAACTGAGTAATTTGAGTTTTCCGATGTCTACCATTGGCTAGCAGCTGAAAGTAATTTGTGTTGTTATCCCCTTGTAACAACATTGTTGACCTAGATCTTTGGACCCAATAAATCTCCTCTTCTCTAAGCATTTGTGTCAGCTCACTTTTTAGACTATGTATTAATTCGACCTCATGCTGCTCCAAGATAGCAACCTCGGCCTTTTTATCAAGAACATCTAATCTCACCAAGAGACCTTGTTTCTTTTGTCGATCCTTTGAGCGCATGTTTCTTGCCCATCCTCGCAAAAAATGTCTCAATCGTCTAATTTTATTTTGCCATCGCTGCATGGGTGTCCGTCCCCTAGTTTCGGACTCCCACACATTTTTCACTAGATCGTAGAAACCCTCCTTCAGCAACCATCTCAACTCGAATTTAAATATCCTGGCATTACCTCTATGAGATGCCATCCCCGAGTCTAACAATAAGGGTGTATGGTCTGAAATTTCTCGTGTGAAAGCCGTGACCTTTATTTCAGCTCCCATTCGGTAGACACCAAAACTCTATCTAGCTTCTCAAAGGTTGGGTTATTTGCATAGTTTGCCCACGTGTATCTCCTTCTGCTCATTTTGATTTCTCTGAGATTAAGAGTCTCAATCACAGCATTAAAAAGTCTAGGCCATGTATCGTTGTACCTATCATTTTTCTTCTCCGATGGGCTTCGAATAATGTTGAAGCCCCCCCCCCCCCCCCCCAAAAAAAAAACAAAAGGGAGGTTTTGACACCCATCACATGCCCAAACCAATTCCGCTAAGAACTCATTCTTTTGTTCATCCTGGGCTGCCCCATACACAGCCATGAGCACCCATTTGAACCCATCACTTTTATTAGTTATGTGAAACTTCACAAAGAAATTTCCCATCTCCACATTATCCACCACAAAGGAAGATGAGCGGACCCCCATGAGCAGTCCTCCTGACCTCCCTCATGGTGAAGTCCAATGCCATACAAAATTCGATCCCACACAAAAATTATCTAGATACTGAGTCGAGAATTTCTTTCTGCTGGTTTCCATTAAAGCATTAAAATCTAGTTTATGTTCCGATGATGTGTCTCTTAGGAAAGTATGTTTCGCCAGATCCCGAATACAATTACAACTCCAAAAAATTCCTTTCATTGAAAAAGTTTTTTCTTTGCCTTCCCTTTTGTTCTACTACTACTTGATGAGAATTTTCCTTTTCCTCTACACTCGGATTGGGACGTCCACAAGACCCCCATCCAAGGTACTATCTGGATCATCCATGATCTCCTCAGTCAAGTCACCACAAAGTTGACCGATTGAGAAGGCTGCGGGATCTATTTCATCATCATCAATATTAGCATCTATTTGGTTCTCAGATTTACTACATGATACAACACGCATATGACCCTTCTCTACATCTCTTATCAAATTTAAAGAGGAGCCCTCTTCATTTTTATTACGACCCATTCTAACACCCAGCCCAACTAAATTATCTTTAATGCAAGAGTTGGACATATCTGAAATAGAAGCAATATATGCCGTATCTTCTTCTAGATTTTTGTAGGCCGCTCGCTTTCCCGCCTTGTCCAAAGTGTGTACATCCGCTTCCGCTGCCCCGCGCTTGCTCCTGCGCAGCGGCGTCTCCACGTCCGATACATGTGGGGAGAGAACAGCCATCGTCTCTCCACTGCCCATCTCCGCTTCCTCGTGCCCATCCGCTGCGACACCCGCCTTTGCCATGACGTCATCAAAACCTTGTATCTCCTCTGTCGAGCCCCCACCTCTCTTGGTTGTAACCAGATTATCAACCTTTGATTTCTTTCCTCTGGCAGCCAGCACACATCTCACAGCAGGCGCCCCACCCAGCTGGCGTGTAGGGATTATCGACGCCGTTTTGCCCGAAGGTCCTGTCGCTCTGACCATAGGATTGGATGACAAAGGAGTAGCCAACCTGATCGCAATCTCCTCATCATCTTTAACACCTAACATCCGCTTTAATTTTGCAATATTCTCCTCCTCATTTTCATTTGCATTAGTCATCTCCACATCCTCCATAGACTGAGAGCTTGTGTTACTAGCATGCCCCTTGTTTACATCACCGCCTTGCTGTCCCCTTGTTTTCCATGATTGGCTGGCCCATTATCATGCTTCCCCATGTTATGATCGGTGTTGGGGGAGGCCCATAGTGTCCCCTCCCCCTAGCTCTTTGGCCTGCTGGAAATAGGCCTATGAAGGCCCAAGTAGATAGGATGTTGAAGAGATATTCATGTACTTGAGCCACCAGCCCATTAGGGTTACCACCCTTGGTGGGGTAGAGATATAATTACTGTAATACCCTTAGGTCAAGGGTAATATTGTACTTAGAGAACCTAGGGTTGCAAGGGGGTATAGCTATAAATACCCCCTTACAACCGTCATCAATGGCATTGAGTGTTACCTACTAGGACCTACCTAGGGTCCCTCCCAAGTGTGGTAGACCCTAGGAGGATTCTTCCTTTACTGTTTGGGCTTTGTAACCAACAATAGTTGGCGCCATCCGTGGGGAACGGACAAGAAGTCACGGCAAAATGACGCGCACGTCGGAAACGTCCCGAAAGGCGAGAGCTTCGGGAAACGACCCCAACACAACAGACCCTCCTTCGGCACGAGCGGTCGGGCCTTCGGCAACAAACCGTCAACCCGACGACCGCGAACGCTTCGGCAACACTCACGACAGCTGCTCCAGCGACGACAACCCCCCCTACAACGGGCCCATCCTCATCGGCCACAAGGGACCCATCGGCCGTGCTCCCCGCCTCCGGCATCGACCTCCCAACAATCGCCGAGACGCCCGAAGGGGATGAAGAATCATCCGAACCAGAAGAAGAAATCAGCGCCGATGATGTCGAAGCCCGAGCCCGAGGGGAACCTGTCTGAAGCAACGAACACCCGACAAGGGACTCTGAGGCCGAAGCTCGCGCACAAAGGGGGCTTGCGTTGGCAGTGGCTGAAGAACATAGACTGGCAGAGCTACGCAAAACGCTCGAAGCAGAAACCCGCGAGGTGGAAGAACGCCTTGCAAGATAGAGAACACTCGAGCACTACGGACAAGACGAAGCGAACTATCGCATTCATGCCGAAGCCGCTCGTTGACAGCAAATCACCCTACAAACATAGCTTAACACATTGCGCCGAACCGGCGTACCGGAGGCCAACAATCAGGAAAGCTGACCAAGCCATGACGACCGGCGCGGACCATCGAGCACCAGCGGGCGGCAGACGGGCTCGTCCGACAACAATTAGCCGTTATCGGCACATCTACAAACAGTGGCCTGGCCGAAAAAGTTCATCTCCGCAAAACTGCCAAACTTCGACGGGGCTTCGGACCCTCGAGAGTTCTTCATGAGCTACGAAACGGCCATAGAATATGCCAGAGGCAACGACGACATCAAAGCCAAAGCCTTCGTCCTCGCCTCCAGCGGAATCGCGAAGACATGGTACACCAAGCTTCCTTCGAATAGCATATACTCTTGGGAGCAGCTTCGAGACCAACTCCAAATCCATTTTCAAGGCAACTATGCAGCAAAGGTCACCGCAGCCGACCTCCAGGCATGCAAGCAGAAGGAAGGAGAATCCTTACAAGATTACACCCGACGCTTCATCCACCTCAAGTGCCAAGTCGAGGGCGTACCGGACTCCATCATCATCGAGGCCGTCACAAAGGGGATGAGCCTCTGCCCGGCCCGATCAGAGATCCGAAGGACGGAGCCGAAGACCGTCACCCACCTGTTGCAGATCCTTGAAGCCCACTCCTGAGCCGATGAGGACTTCCGCCGAGAAAAGGAGGCAAGAGCAAGCCAGAAGAGATCCGATCGCGGGAAGAGACACAACGATCAGAACGACGATCGTTCCGACGACCGTCAAAGCGGCCATTCGGAGAGGCGCGAGGTCCACAGCATCGACCGTCCTCGGGACCGGAGCCCACATCACACCGACAACAATCGGTCCAGCAGGTCCAAGTCAAGCCCTCGACGGTCGGACTCAAATCACCGAAACAACAATCGCCAGAACCGCGACCCCTATTGCGAGGTCCATGGCCCGAACATGGGACACACCACCAAACAGTGCGCTCAAGTCTCGGCGCTGCGAGAGGAACGACTACGCCGAGATGCCGAAGCGGCCCGGGGAATCAACCACGTCACGCAAGGGACTGCCACACGGTCCGAGGCTTTACCACCGCCTCCGGCGCATAACGCGACCTCCGGCCGCAATGTGATCATGGCCGTCACCGGGGGTTCCAGCCAACCATACTCCTCCAAGCGTCAGCGTCGGGATTACATCAGGCGTGTGAACCACGTGGCGGCGCACCCACCGCTGGCAAAGTGCAAATGGTCTCACGTGCCGCTCACCTTCGACCAAAGTGTCCTGCGTCCGATGGAGTACCCTCACAAGGATGCCTTCGTCATCAGCGCCAACATGCGCGGGACGGAGGTCCGTCGCGTGCTCATTGATGGCGGAAGCTCTGCAGACGTCATCTTCATCGACGCCTTCAACCAGTTGGGCATCCCCCGTACGGAATTGTTCGCCTCCGAAAGCCCCCTCGTCGGCTTCAGGGGAGAGCCCATCGACGCCATAGGCTGCGTCAAGATTGCGGTCTCCTTCTCTGGTCTGGCAGGGCATCGAACAGAGGAAATCACCTTCGACGTCGTCGACATGCCGTACCCCTACAACGCCATTTTTGGCAGGGGGCTCATCAACACTTTCAACGCCGCCACCCACCATGGCTACCTTTGCTTGAAAATTCCAGCACCGAAGGGCATCATCACAGTGTACGGAGATCAATTCGCCGCCCGAAGCATCGAGCACGGCCAAATCCCCGGGCAAAAGCAAGTACACCCACTCAAGCATCAAACCAAGCCACAGACGGTCGAAGCTCAAACTCCGACACCTCCAGCAAGAACACCGAAGCCAAGAGTCAAAGGCGACGTCAAGCCAGTAATCTTGTCTCCGGACAGACCAGACCAGGAGGCCATCTTCGGCAAGGGGCTACCGCCCGACCTCGAGGCCAGCACGATTGCCCTCCTTCGAAGCAACAAAGATGTCTTCGCCTGGTCAACAGCCGAACTTACGGGCGTCGACCGAAGCATCATTGAGCACAAGCTGGACGTCAACCCGAAAGCAACACCCATCAAGCAGAAGAAGAGAAACTGGAATGACGAGAAGCAGACAGTCCTTCGGGCGGAGGTGCAAAAGCTCATGGACGCCAATGTCGTTCGAGAAACCAACAAGTCCACATGGCTTGCAAACCCAGTCCTTGTAAAGAAGCACAACGGAAAATGGCGAATGTGCATCGACTACACCACCCTCAACCGCGCCTGTCTAAAGGACGACTTCCCCCTGGCATGCATCGACGAGCTCGTCGACGCCACGGCCGGTTGCGAGATAATGAGCTTCCTCGACGCATATTCAGGATATCACCAAATCTGGATGGCCCCCGAAGACGAAGAAAAAACCGCTTTCAAGACCGAAGACGACACGTACTGCTACAGACGCATGCCCTTCGGCCTCAAGAATGCCGGAGCAACCTTCTCCCGCGTGATCAAGAAAACACTGGGTGACCAGCTCAACCGAAACGCAGCAGCTTACATCGACGACATTGTCATCAAAAGCACCTCCGACAACAACCATCTCCTCGACCTCGCCGAAACCTTCGCCAACCTCAGGCGCGTCGGTTTCAAGCTCAACCCGGAGAAGTGCACCTTCGGAGTCAGGGCTGGCAAGCTCCTCGGTTTCCTCGTCTCCAAGAAAGGCATCGAGCCCAACCCCGAAAAAATCAAGGCCATCACCGACATGGAGCCCCCCAAGAACACAAAAGAGCTGCAAAGGTTCACCGGGCGCGTCGCCGCCCTCGGACGTTTCATCTCCAGGGCGGCCGAGAAATGCCTCCCCTTCTATCAGTGCCTCAGAGGCACCGGCACACTCAAGTGGGGGGAGGAGCAGGACAAGGCCTTCGAGGAAGTCAAAGCCTATCTGATTAAAGCCACAACTCTTCGACCACCGCCTCTGAAGGCGCCTCTACTCCTCTACGTCTCGGCAGCACCAGCCGCAATCAGCGCAGTGCTTGTCCATGAGGTCGAAGCCGACAGGAAGCTGGTGCAACAACCAATATACTACGTCTCCGAAGCACTGTCTGGCGCAAGGCTCAACTACAACACCATCACCAAAATCGCACTTGCAGTACTCATGGCCTCCCGCAAACTCTGAAGATACTTCGAGGGTCATCAAATCATGGTGCCCACCTCATTCCCACTTCATCGCCGAATGGACACCTGCCCCCACAACAGAAGCTACACCGTCCGAGCCACTATGGACTGTGCACTCCGACGGGGCATGGGGCTCGTCGGGCGCCGGGTGCTCGGCAGTCATTGTGTCACCCAGCCAGCAAAAGCTTCGATACTCAGCTACACTCAACTTCCCGACCACCAACAATGCGACCGAGTACGAAGGCGTCCTCCTCGGCCTTCGGAAACTCAAGGCTCTCGGCGCCAAGCGAGTCATCCTCTACCTCGACTCGCAACTCATCGCTGAACAAATCTCCAAGGAGTACATGGCCAGAGACCCAGACATGGCCGGCTACCTCAAGGTCGTCCGAAGCATGGAAAAACACTTCTCCAGCTTCGACGTTAAAAGCATCAATCGGGCACACAACCAAGAGGCCGACGCTCTCGCCAAAGCAGCAGCGAGCCAAACGCCGCTTCCACCAGATGCCCTCCACGAAATCCTCTCCGAGCCAGCTACAACCCCAACGAAAGCGCGCCCTGTCATGGTCCTATCGTCAAGCGACTGGTGGGCGCCGATACGGGCTTAGATCGAAGGAAGATACTCGGCCGACGATCCGGTGGAGGAAAAAAGAATCCGCCTCCGCACAAGGGGCTACATCATCCACAACGACGTTCTATACAAGAAAGGCGTCACCGAACCCCTCCTGCGCTGCCTTTCCGAAGATGAAGGGAAGGCCCTCCTTCGGGACATCCACGAGGGCTTGTGCTCGTCTCACATCGCCCCTCGGGCCCTGGTGGCGAAAGCATTTCGGCACGGGTTCTACTGGCCCACCGCCGTGCGTGATGCAGAAGCACTGGTCTGCACATGCCCAAGCTGCCAGTGGATGGGGAGACAATCCCATCGGCCCGCAACTCTACTCCAACCAATCCCACCAGTCTGGACGTTGGCCCGATGGGGGATCGACATTGTCGGCCCTCTCCCCACTGCCCCAGGCAACCTCAAGTGGGCGGTGGTGGCATACGAGTACTTCTCTAAGTGGATCGAAGCCGAACCCCTCGCCAAGATCACCGCCAAGACAATACAGAAGTTCTTCTGGAAAAATGTCATCTGCCGCTTCGGAGTACCGATGCACATCACCGTCGACAATGGCTCACAGTTCGAGTCTCAACTTTTCAAGGAATATTGCCAGTCCATCGGAGTCCACGAATGCTTCGTCTCAGTGACAAACCCAAGAGCAAACGGTGCAGTTGAAAAGGCCAACGGCACGGTCTTCGAGGGAATCAAGAAAAGCCTCCTCGGCCTCCCAAAGGGGAAGTGGGTCGAAGCACTACCGAATGTACTCTGGTCCCTTCGAACTACTCAGACGAGACCCACCAGCTTTACTCCGTTCCGCCACCTCTTCGGCGCCAAAGCCATGACACCCGAAGAAATCACCAATGGCTCCCACATATCATGTACCCCTTTTTACCCCCGTCTTAAGTAAGGTATCGTTATTTCGCATAATAGTATCTGCTTTTTTACATTTTCTACTTCCTATCGCTCTACTTCTCTGAGGAAATATAAATACGATAACCCTGGAATACTCTAAGGTGAAATGCTACAATGGTGTTCCGTGCGCTTGCGGAATTAATGGAAAATTAATTATGCACATATTCACCGCCAACAGTCCCCACCCCCGGACATCACGAGAGTACTGGCACTCCCCACGCCCACCGGGAGCCTGTCAGCCGACGGAGTCGCAATGACTGGACGGGACCTCCGGGCAGCAGCCGAAGCAAGAGTAGCATTGCGGGCCAAGCGGAGGCCAAGGGGCACCCAGAAATTCTGACCCAGCTCGTCTCCGTAAACGTTAACACTGTCGGCCAGCTCGTGGAAACGGGAACCATCCCCCTCGGCCATCGCAGCCACCTGCTTCGAGGTAGATGCCACGGAAGACAAGTGTGCGCACCCCGCCTATTGCAGAGCACCGAAGGCAGCGGTCGAGGCAGTTTGCGCGCAGAAGGTGCCAAAAGACTCGGAGGCTCTCCCAGCCAGCTTGGCGGACTTCAGCAGACGAACAACGCTGCCGCCGAGATCTCCACGCTCATGCTTCGGCGGAAGCATGTCAACCCCCAGACCAGCAAGCAGTGTGTTCATTTCCTCTAGAGCCGTCCACGCCATCTTCGCTTCCGTTTCCCGAAGACCGGCCCCAGTCTCCAATAGCTTTTGAGCTTCAGCCAGATCCTTCTGCGCCGCCTCTTTGGCCAGCCGCTCCGAGCTAACAGCCGTCACCTGCTTTGCCAGATCAGCTTCCAGCCGCTTCGACAGACTCTCAGCTGCGGCAAGCTTCTCCTTCAGATCCTTGATGACGCCCTTCCGCTTCGATAGGTCGTCAGCAAGCTCCTTCCGGGCGGCCTCTGTCTTCTCCAGGCTTTCGACAAGGGTGTCCCTCCCGCGCTCCGCAGCCTTAGCGGCGGACTCAGCGATTTCGGCACGAGCCCGAAGGCGGGGCACGTCGAAGCCCACAAGCGACTCATCGACGTGGCGAGCCAGGAGCGCCGTCTGCATCAAATGCAAAAAACAACTAAGCCAACACTTAAGCGAGCCAAGGAAGCAAACAACACACCGAAGAACCGTTACCTTCATGGTCATGGCGGAGAGCGCCGAAGCAGCGGTCTCTGGAGGAATGTCCTTCAGAGACTCCTCCAAATCCCCTGCCCCAACAAAGTCGTAGATCTCCCGAAGCGCCTGAGCAGCCTCCGAGCGGTCAACGAATCGTCCCATGTAAGATTCCCTTCGACAGGCGGGGGCCCCGCAGCGGCAATAGGCGGCTGTCCGAAGAAGCCTTTGCCGGCACCGCGCCCGAGACGCGGCGCAACCATCTCTTCGTTGCCCGAAGGAGCGTCATCCTCGACGGTCTTCTCAGCTCCTCCGCTCCCTCCGGCTGGAGCAACGGAATCAGTAGGACTACTGGGCTCAAAATAACAAGAATTGCGAGAAGAAAACATGATACCTGAAGACCGATGGACAGGCTCCAGCATCTCCTTCGGCTGCTCCGACAGCCTCGAGGAAAAAGCAGGCACCCCACAGTAGCCGATATCGTCGTCATCGGAGTCCAAGTCATGGATCTCCAGTACGGCAGCCTCGGCGTCAACAACGTGGAGAGGAGCAGAAGACTCCACCGCCTTGAGAGCAGCGTCGCCAGCCACGTCCTCCAGCTCCGTGCTATACCCGGTCGAGACATCAGGACTGTTGCCCCCAGTAAAGGCCTTCTCACCTGCAGTTGCCGCCCTCGTGACACGCCCACTGCCGACCTTTGCTTTCTTCGGAGCCGGAGCAGGGACATTATCAGCTGCACGCTTCTGCGCCGCCACAGCAACGGCGGCCGAAGATGAAGCTCCGGCGTCGATCTCGCCCTCCTCCACCCCCTCATCGGTAGCACCCTTCCTTCCGATGGGGACAACGGCGACGCGTGCTGGCAACTCGACATCGGGATACTTCAGAGAGAAAACCCGATTTTGCCTAGGGGCCTGCAACAGCTGCGCGACACGCGAAACCTCTTCGGTGGTAACACCACCAAGGATGTCAACAGCCCGAAGCTCCATCTCCTCTCGTGTAATCGCTGCAAAAAACCCTGATCTTGTAAGCTAAGACAAGTTCAACGATGGATGACAATAAAAAACCGGAGAAGAATTTACCCGGAGGAGCGTCGGCTGCAAAATGCAACTCTGCCTTGCCGTCGGAACGCCTTTCGAGAAAGGTATTGGCCCAGTTCCGAAGTAGCGGCCAAACCCCGGCAGCTATTGACTCCTCCATCAGATCGCGCATCGTGAAATCACGGGCGACCGAAGCCAACAGGGACCTTCGGGACTCACAAGTCCCGTCCACCTCAACCGGCGGATGCCTGTAGTACAGGACTTCCGACATCGAAGACCGAAGGTTACAACCTTCCTCGACTCGATAGTAGAACCACCCGGTGGTCCAATTCTTCCCCCAGTGGTTCTTATATGCCTTCACAAAGGATACAGTCCCCATCGAGCCGACGAAATTCCTCCCACCCAAGTTCAAGGTTTTCTTGTAAACCGAAGCGTAGTGCCGGCATGCGGCTCTGCTCCGGCCATCCAGAAGGCCCACTCGAAGATACCAAGACGGACCAGAGCATTAACCATCATCTGCTGGATCTCGAGGCCGAAGAGATCGAGCACCTCGCCCACAAACGAAGAGCACGGCATCCGAAACCCCCCCCCCCCCCCTCAAAGAAACGCCGGTATAGAACAACGTACCCATCCTTCGGCGAGGGGGAAGTCTCATCCCTCCGAGGCAAAACGGCCCGAGCGCGCTCGAAGTAGCCTTTCCTGGCCATCTCATCGAGATCGCCTTCACTCAGAGTGCTTACCCCGAGGAAGGGCGATGCAGGAAGGTTCTCATCAGCGCGAACATGAACAACAGGCCCAGAGGCCTTCTTCGAACCCTTGCGAGCCATCGCCGAAGCCAGAGCGCCGAAGGAAAAGCCGAGAGCCGAAGCAGGAAACAACGGACACCAAAGCGCTGGAGCGGCGAAAACCAAAGCACAGCAGTAAGCAGCAGCAGTGCGGTGGAAAAAAGTGACCAAGGAACAGGGAGTAGGGTGAAACCCTAAGGGGGTACTCTGCCTTTATATAGGCCGCAGAATGAACCGACGCGGCCGTTCGATCACAATCCAACGGACACCAAATGCATTAACCTAAAGACAAAGCGTCTTTTCACGTCACTTCGCGCCCTCTGACAAACCGACGTCATTAAGGGACGCCTCGGATTACGTGTGAGTAACAAAGATGGCGGTAAAAAAAAAACAAAAGCTGACACGTCAACCCAGTGGACTAGCCAACACCAACAGAGAGACCTTCGGCAAAACATATCCCGAAGGCTAGATCTTTGGCGCCGCCCCAACTGCACGCACAAACGAAACGAGGCTCGGCCACACCTTCGGACGAACTCCGCTGGGAGCAACACCTTCGGACCAACCTCCAATAGAAGAACGAGGCTCAGCCACACCTTCGGACCAACTCCGTCGAGAGCAACACCATCGGACCAACCTGAGATAAAAGCCAGGCCTTCGGAGCGCCGAGAGAGGGGACGACGGGTGGACCTCAAAGAACCACAGTTTTGGCCCTTCCGAAGGAGGATCTCGACTGTGTGGGGCTAGCTGTTGGGGGAGGCCCATAGTGTCCCCACCCCCTAGCTCCTTGGCCTGCTGGAAATAGGCCTATGAAGGCCCAAGTAGATAGGATGTTGAAGAGATATTCATGTACTTGGGCCACCAGACCATTAGGGTTACCACCCTTGGTGGGGTAGAGATATAATTACTGTAATACCCTTAGGTCAAGGGTAATATTGTTCTTAGAGAACCTAGGGTTGTAAGGGGGTATGGCTATAAATACCCCCTTACCCCCCTCATCAATGGCATTGAGTGTTACCTACTAGCCTATGGCTCTTGTCTGTGCCCCTCTAAGTCCTACCTAGGGTCCCTCCCAAGTGTGGTAGACCCTAGGAGGATTCTTCCTTTACTGTTTGGGCTTTGTAACCAACAACAATCGGCCCCATCATTTGTCGGTGCATCGTCACCGCTGCCATCAAACACCCTCCCACCCCTCACCCCCAGGTTGGGTTGGTGTGGCTCAACCTCAAAGCGCAATTCAAAGAAACGGTTGCCAATTATCACATCCGCATTTGCCGGAATCAGCTCGGGCTCAAGAACCGCCACAGCGAACCTCCCAAACTTATAGTCATTACCATGTCAACCTCCTGCAGAACATCAAACAAGGAACCCAAAGCCCATAGAATAAAATGCTTCTGCAGCAGCGAGTGTAAATTTGTCACCCTCATCCATACCACCGGCAACGGATGTCCGAAGTATTCCTCCTCTTCCACAAATTCTTCAAATTTCAGTGATCCTCCCATTTCAAGCATAGCACTCAGCCGTGTATACTGGATCAAATCTCGCCTCATTGGAAAGAGAACCCTGAACTTATTATCACCAAGGCTCGACACTTCCCACCAAACTTATCATTCACCAAATTTTCCAGCTGAGCCACAAGTTGTGCAACATTCAAGGTAGCGTCCACGACCGTCACCACACCCCACCTTGTATCCTTTGCTGGTTCCTCAAAATGTGGGTGCGGAATATAAAAAGCACCAAGCTCATCTGCCACAAAACCCACCGACTGAGCTAGAGGAATTTGAGTTCATTGAAACTGACATCTACAAGTTGCATGATCGGTGCTCTCACATGAGTCACAAAGCACCACAGCAACACACTCTTCCTTGAGATGTCCCTTCAAACCACAACGATAGCACATCTTACCGCTGGTCTTCGATGTCTCCTGAGTCACAACCTGAGCAGCTGGCACTTGCGTGTTCTCAATCAAAGTCTCTGCTGTCCCGGATCCAATAGATGACCCATGTAACACCATCTCCGTGGATTTTCCCTTGCCTGCACCCTCAGTGTCCATTGGCGCTGGCCCCGAGGATTGTTGAGCTGTCGCCGATGATGTCGCATTGTTCGCGGCCGTCGCTGTCCCGGTGTTCACGGTCGTCGCTGCCACAGCCCCGTCCACCGGCCGAGCTCCGGTGGACAGAGAAGTGTCGACAGCAGCTCCATCGCCGCCCGCCGGCTCCACCGCTGCCGGCTCAGGAGGGGCCTGCATGTTTCTCCTCGCAGCACCCCTACCCGTCGCTGCATTATTCCTCCCGCGCAGCTGATATGCCCGCTGGCCATGACGATATCTGCCGTAGCCCCGGTTCCGATGTGCCCACCCTGGATTGTAGTTGTAGGGCTCCATCTCTCCGTTGTAGTCCCTGCCGCCAGCATACCCTCCATCACCGTATCCATGGCTTTGCTCATAATATCCATGTCCTCCTCCCTCATACCTCATCCAGCCGGCGCGGCCTCCACCACGTCCTGATGCCGGCGCACGTCCTCCGCCAGCCCCCTCCACCGAGCCGCGCGGGGCTCCTCCACCAGCGCCGCGCCCCTCCATGGCACGCCAAGCCACTTGAGCGAAGGAGATGCGGGATGAGAATGTCGCTTGGGTTAGGTGATTGAGACTGAGAATTTCCGCAGGACGTAGTCGAAACCGATCGGCAAGAGTACCCCGTCTCGACAGTATGCGCCCTACCCCCTGCGTAATTCTTTTTTCCATCAGGCTACCCCCCAGCCGGTCCACAGGCGTTTTGATTCAGAATTGATGTCGCAGGCGTACGTTCCGGATCAGGAGTAACGGAAGCGGTCATTCCAAAATTTGAACGTTCCGCATCAGGACTCCATCGTCCACCTCCTGCCGGCGTCGACGGTCCAGCGCCCTGGCCGGAGGATCGCCGCAGCGTGACCTGCCTTGCCAGCTGCCTTAGCGTGCTACGCTCGGAAGACGCTGCCGCCCGCCGATCCACGGCGATGACGTCCCCCAGCGTGAGCGCCTGTGATATCCGCGGCCGCAGAATAGGTCCTGACCGAGGCTTCCTAACCGAGTCGCGTCCATCCACCAAGGAAGCAACGATTCGGCGAGCCAAACGAACTCCATTCGACGAGTCCGGTGTTGGCTTACCTCTCCTATGATCTGCTGTGTGGCCGCAGAGCGCCGTCTCCGCCCTGATCAGGTCCTCCTTCGAGAAACCATGAACAGCGGCCGTCCTTACCAGGTCCGGTGTCAGTGGAGAATATCCTGCGCCTGCATCGCTGCTGTCATCCGCCGAACCATCATCGCTATCTGCATCGCTTTCCATTGCCCAGAACTTGCCCATCGAGCCATGGTTTCGTAAGTCCGCTGCCAGATCACCCGTGGAGAAACCCGGAGAGACCGCACTCCAGCCGTCGTCGGCGGCGGCTCCTGCATCAAACGAACTTACCTTGTCCCGTTCCTTCCTCGCCGCAGCAACCTTGCAACGGGCATCCCTCGCCGGGCCGATGGTCGGCCGGCGTCGAGGAATGACCACGCCGCGCGATCGCCTTCGCCCGCTCTCTCCCCCTGAAGCAGCGCGGTCGCCGTCCAAGTGTTGCGCACGGGCAAAGCAGATGTTGCCGACGGCGGAAGGAGGTGTTGCACGAGCGCCCTCCTTGCCGATCTCGCCCCGATCGGCGGCGGTGCCCTCCGCGTTGCCCTCTGTCCCTCCCTCACTCATGCCCTCACTCCCATCGCCAGCCCTCACTCAGATAGCTGCTGTATCCCAAAAATATCAAGGAGAATTTTTTAGAATAGGACAATGATGAAGGAAAATTAATAATCGCAATTGTAGCATGCTTGGAAAATTGGAATCAGATTCCGTTTTTCTATGGTACATATTACTTGTTGAACCCATCTGCTAGACTGCTAGACAGCCCACATTCATTCGCGCCACTTGTCTTCTCATCTAATGTTGGGCCGGCCCTTTCACATTTGGCGCATACCTTGGAATAGGAGAGAGGACACGTACATCAGGAGAAAATAGAATTAGCTTTAGCCTGCTTGTAATAAATCGACCAGATCATTACTGTGACCAAACTGTAGAGCCAGTGTGTACATGGAAAGAAAGGAAGAGTCCTGTTAACTGTCCGGCAAGATTGTGCGTTTGTTACTCTTGTGATAATTCTGACAAATTAATTCGAGTGAAGTGTGTGTTGCTCATAAACGGAACCAGTCATGCAGGCATCAAAATATCTGATTAATATCTCTGCAAAAACTATAGGAAGAAAGTATCTATTAATTGAACTCTCCCATGTAAATAAATTTGTGACCAAATATAAAAATCGTTGCGTAGTATATAATTAATGACCTTAAATTCGTTTTGACTAAGGCACGACTTGGTTAAATCCAATTACCATATTGTATCGAGACCTTGAGGCTGTGTATATCAGTGATCAATATGTTTAATGAGACTGAAATTTACGTAGCTGCTTGATGCCTGATATGAATTGGTGTTCTCTTCCATGTCGCCTTTGCCTTTGTTGGGGATAAGGCCCCCAACGGTTACTTTTATTACAAATCAAAGGCTCAAAATAGCCCTTCGAATCGCGTTACAATGGTTCTTTCGTCCCAAAATTCCATGATCCTCCTAGGGGCCCCCCGGGGGGGGGGGGGGGGGGGGGGGGGTATTTATAGACCTCAGCCCCCCTGTCCCCCATGTGCAATGATGATTATTCCCCTGCTAATCCTTCTCTACAGCCCTTTAACCGCACCGACTACCGAGAATGCCCTTCGGCACTTCCGCCTTCAGTTCCCTTCGGGATCCATCTCTGACTTCACCTCAGGCTTCTCTACTCCATAACGTCACCTTTACTCGATCTCGCTTCTGCTTAACTCCCTTCGGGATTGGCCTTCGGCCTTGATTCCGCCTTCCTTGACGTCCTTTGGTCTTGCTTCTGCTCGTCTCCCTTCGGGATCCGCTTTTGGCTTGACTTCTCTTTCCTTGACGTCCTTCGGTCTTGCTTCTGCCTGATTCCCTTCGGGATCCCGCTACACCGAGTCCTCCAGACTTGTTCCCCACGCCGCCCAGCTCCCTTCGGGCTTCCTTCCTCCTACACAAAATATATTAAAACTAGGTCCAGAACCTTCGGGCTTAGGGAACGAAAGCCCATATCCCAACAGCCTTGTCAACGTAATACAGTACTACAAAGAAATCAGTTGATAATTTCAGCTTACAACGGAGAGATGCTGCCGGATATGTTTAGAGTGTGCAGCGAGTATCTCTGACAGATTAAAAATCAACCCATCTACTGTTTAACAAGCTGCAGTGGGAAACAGAGCTGCTAGGCTGAACCTATTTTCGGAGAACAGGCCATTACTGCTTGTGTGCAATGCGCACTTGAATCCCAGTTCTAATTCCTTCCACTGCTGGTGGGGCGCGCACCGCTAGCTCCGTCGGGATGAACAGGCTCAGACTTATCAATTTCATGTCTCATCTCTAGCGTGGTGGCCTCTAGCTAGACTTTCTCAAACAAGGTTGCCCTTCTAGATTAAAGTTGTTTATTTTCATATTTGTTGGTCCTTAATTAGCCCAGAAACTACTTTATTTACCTCCCCTTGAGGGTGTCAGTGAGGCCCCTCTATGATTGAGGACACCTTTGTGCATACAACATTTTCTCCTCCCAAAATATTGTACACGAGATTCGATCTCCATCAGAAAATACCACTAGGTGGTCTCCACCTTGCTTCCCTCGATATCCATGGACGAAGCAGTATACATCTATTGAATACAATGATGTCACGAACGGCCTTACGCCGCTGTCGAACCGGACACTTGAGATCGGGCACCGCCGGCGATGGTGCTGCCCTATCTCAAGGCCCAGGGTAAAAGGAGACGCTAAGGACTCTCTTATATCTTTCTTATTGCTTGCCTGTTGCGTACAAATGCTCGGCTTATATGGCCGCGAGTTACAAGACGTACGTGTGAACCTCAATCTCCTATTAAACTTATCACTAACCTGCAACTTGAATTCGATCTGGACTCTGAATCCTAACTGCTAACAGAATTCGACACAAACTCTGAACTTGACTGACACGCAAACTCTAAACTGAATACCAACTCAACTCCTGAACTAAACACTGCGCCAGCAGTGTTGCGCGTTGTCCGCATGACAAATGACGTGAACCAACGCCTTATATTAGTACGTGGCCAGCCACTGCTGTTGCAACGAGATTATTGAATCCATCGTCTGGACACAAAGGATAACAAAACGAGACTGATAAAAACAACTTATAAAGCCCTCTCGCGAGGAAAGCATGTCGACGGTGACTGGACACCTAGCTACTGTGGGAGCTTGTTGAGCTTGCAGTACTGGTAGTCCTTGTACTTCTTGGTCTTGTACTTGGTCAGACCATTATCGGCGGCGGCAAGCAGCTGCGGGTGCGGCCCGACCACGAGCTCTGGCGGTGGCTCCACGAACAGCGGCCATGACATCCGGGTCTTTTCCTTGTTCACCATCGCCCGGTGCATTCCGGGCTTGTACCTCCCGTTGCTCACGATCTATACATTACCAAGAAAATTAAAACCGCATGGACTAGCAATTACTAATTAGTAAATTGGAGACTATATATGCACGGTGTAGACGACGTGAGTGAATAAACACGTGTGCTGCTTGCCTCGATCTGGTCGCCTATGTGCACCACGAGTGCCTCGGGCACGTACTCGACGTCGTGCCAGCGGCCGTCCTTGCAGATCTGGAGCCCCGGGACCTCGTCGGGCAGCAGCACGGTGAGCGTGCCCATGTCGGTGTGTGGCCCGATGCCAAGGATCACGTCCGGCTGCGGGCATGGCGGGTACGAGTTTATCTTCTGCAGCAGCACAAGCTCATCCTCGGAGCCGGCGAGCGACTCCATCAGCGCCCCCTTCTCCACGCCGAGCCCCACAGAGAGGTGCTCCAGCATCTCGCGCGTCAGCTGCAGCATGTTTCCGGCGTACTCCTCGGTCACCTCTCTGCTATCGATCATATCGCCGGCCGGCGAAGATAAAACACAAGTTGATTCATGAAAGCAATTGCGAACGTTGGGTATGTGACCATACCTGTAGCTGGCAGGGTTCTTTGGCCAGATGTGGTGGTTGACCATGGCGGCCGGGGCGACATAGTGGTAGAAGAAGTCGGCCCAAAGCTTGTTGCCCTCCTCGAGGTTCCTGCTGGCCTTGGTGCCGACGCCGTAGCCCTCGCTCCGCCCGGAGGTTGGGTCCGTCGCGGCATACCGCTCCTTCTCCTCCTGCGGCAGCGCGAAGAAGGTACGGCCGACCCGCTGCAGCTCTGCAATGGTCGCCGCGGGCACGCCGTGATTCACGACCTGGAAGAAACCCCACTCCGTGGCCGCGTCCGCCATGCGTGCACCGCATCCAGGCTGTGCCATGTCGAGCACCGGGGGGACCTCTGGCACAGTGCCGGTGGCGCAGAAGGAATTGGTGGTGCCTGGCTGCTCTTGCTCGGAGCGCACGAACTCCGGCAGGATGGCGCCCGCCAGCGACATTGCCTGCACGCTCTGGTGGACCTCCGCCATCACAGCAAACAACGATACGTTCCTGGCTCCGACGAGTACTTTTCAAAAACCGCAACCAGAATCGGCGTCCTGCACTTCGTTGGCGCAACAAATTTATGGATGCTTCAGTTAATTTGATCGATGTTTATTATGAGCGTGATAACATATTACAACTTCACCAAACTGGATAGGATAGGATCATATACTATCTAAGGCTAAACAACTTCACCAAACAACTTCTCAGCAAACAATGTTACCTCCGGGTACTTGTCAAAACCGCAACCAGGATCAGTGTCCTGCACTTCGCTGGTGAGATGTAATTACGTTGGCGTAACAAACTTTTCACAACAACACAAACGCTCTGCAGCGGCGGAGCAAAACTCTCTGTAACGGCGGTTTCATCAGTCCGCTGCTACGCAAGCGCCGCTACAAAAGAACGTTGTAGCGGCGGTCTCAAGCAACCGCCGCTACAAACAGCATCTGTAGAGGCGGGTGGAGCCACCACCCGCCGCTACAATTTATCGTTTGCAGCGGTGGGTGGAGCCACCACCCGCCGCTAATAATATTTTGAAAAACACAAAAAAAAATGCTGGAACCCTAGCCGTATCCACCACGGCCAGCCGGGGCCTCACCGCGGTGGGTGCTGCGGCGGCGCCTCGCCGCCGAGGGTGCCGCCGCCTCCGCCGCGGTGGATCCGCGCCACCTCCGCCGAGGTGGATCCGCGCCGCCGTGGCCGCCTCCGCCGCGGTGGATCCGCGCCACCTCCGCCGTGGTGGATCCGCGCTGCCGTGGCCGCCTCCGCCGCAGTGGATCCGCGCCGCCATGGCCGCCTCCGCCGAGGTGGATCCGCGCCGCCGTGGCCGCCTCCGCCGAGGTGGATCCACGCCGCCATGGCCGCCTCTGCCGTGGTGGATCCGCGCCGCCGTGGCCGCCTCCGCCGCGGTGGATCCGAGCCGCCTCCGCCGTGGTGGATCCGCGCCGCCTCCGCCGCCATGGAGCCGCGCGAGCCTCCGCCGTGGCCGCCTCCGCCGAGGTGGATCCGCGCTGCCTCCGCCGTGGCCGCCTCCGCCGCGGGTGGCCTACATGGCACCTCGGAGGAGCCCCTCGACGGAGCCGCGCGCAACCTAATCGCACGCGAGCTCCGACGAGAGGTGCCTCGAAGGTTGCCGGAGTGGAGAGGAGACGGTGGGGGGGCGCGGCGGAGAGGAGGAGGAGCTGGAGAAGGTAATTAGGGTTTAGGGGGAGAGAGGTCCTTTATAAGTTTATAATGGGCCGATTTTGAGCCTAGCAGAATGGGCCTGGCAGAATGGGCCGCTTTTGGGTTTAGGGGGAGAGAGCCAAGGTCATTGACATGTGGACCGAGGTAATGGAGTGGCCCACAAGTCAGTGACCTTGGCTCGGCACTCCGGTGTCGGTAACGCCGCGGATTTCTAGCGGCATCCGAAACCCTAGTCCGCCGCTACTATTTGTAGCGGCGGATCGGATATGAGCCGCCGCTACAGATCTCGGCGCCGCTAGAAATGGCTCCCCACCGCCGCGCAATCCTCCGCCGCGACTTAAGTCGCCGCGAGCGCGACCATGAGCGTCGCCGGCGTCGTCGCCCGCGCCAGCGCCAGCGCGAACGCCGTCGCGCGCCTTCTCCGATGCTAGAGGCCGACCGCGCGGAGTCCGTGGACTCCTCGTGGTCGCCTTGGCGGCCGGCGCCTTGGCCTCCGGCGCCTTGGCCATGGGGTCCGGTGTCCCCATGGAGGCCATGGGCACCGGAACCGGAGCCGCAGCCGGGGTCCCCATGGGTCCCATGGCCACCGGAACCGGAGCCGCAGCCGGGGTCCCCATGGGTCCCATGGCCCCCGTCGCCGGAGCCACAGCCAGAGGTGGAGGTGGAGGTCGAGCCGGAGCCGGAGGTGGAGGTGGAGGTGGAGCCGCAGCCTGAGGTGGAGGCGGCCGGATGGGGTCTGCTGCCGCCGGAGGTCCAGCCGGCCCCGTGGGGTCCTTTGCCGCCGGAGCTGGAGGAGACCCCGTGGGGTCCTTGGCCGCCGGAGCCGGTGCCATCCCCATGGCGCCCTTGGACGCCGGAGCCGGTGGCGGTGCTGCTGGCGTAGTGGAGGCGTCCTTGGATGCCGGAACCGCAGGCGGTGCCGCCGGCGTAGTGGAAGCGTCCCCGGCGGTGAAGACAAGACGCCGGGGATCTTTTGGTAATTTTGTAAATAGTTTAGGACTTGCTAATCGTGTTTATTCACGATAATTATGTTTCTATGTCCTCTAAATTGCGTTATATCGCGATAACTATGTAATTAAGTACTTTTAATTAACTGTTATCTTTTTTTAGTTATCTTTTAACTTAAAAAATCAGTGTACCGAGGTAACAAATGCGGCGGAGGGAAACTAACACCGCCGCCAAAAAAGTATTTCTAGAGGCGGCTTGTAAGGAGAACCGCTGCCGCAATACTGATGTTTTCTAGCCGCGGTCATCCTCCAAGCCGCCGCTATTAAACACTATTAGCGGCGGCTGTCATTTCCCGGCCGCCGCTATAAAACCTTTATAGCGGCGGCCGTGTTCAACAGTGCCACCGGCTCCTCTATAGCGGCGGACCAGATGCAAAACCGCCGCTACGTGTTTTGCTGTCCGCCGCTATAGTGGACTTATGTTGTTGTGTTTGGATGCCTGCCTGGTGACCTTAGTAGCAGGCTGAGTGATTTAGGCGATATATAACCAGTGGGGAAGCTAGTGTTAAGAGTGTCCAACCACGTGGCATAGTGCTACTGACGATGAAGGAGGATAGCAGTGTCGAACCACGTACATCAATGTGTTACAAAAATATTTCATAGTAATAGAAACATTTGTGTTACTGGGTCTGGCTGTAACACAAATGTTTGTAACAAATTTTGTTATTAATAGGCGATGTACAGGAACACACTCTCATGTGTTACTATAACATGGTTGTAACAAATTTTGTTATTAATAGTAACTCAAATATGTGTTACACTAGATCATGTTGTTGTAACGCAGTTTGTAAGATCAAATAAAAAATATGTTACTAGAATCCTTAGTAACTCTTTTCTTAATCTATAGTAACACATATGTGTGTTACTAGAAGCTTGACCTGACGTAGTGGGTTGGGAAGGCAGCTGCAAAGGAGCAGCTACAGTACACCCTGTGACCGTGAGTCTAGTCGTCATGGCTGGTATAGCAGGGCTCATCCATGGTAACTTCATCAATCTCAAGTTCTGTTGTCCCAATCTATTGGAGCCATTCATAGATTTGTGCGTGAATTTATAAAAGAAAGTGTGTGTGCTTATATTGTTTAGGAATTTTCTATTGTATTGTTTTGGAAAAACATAGACATCACTACTAAACTACTAGTTATTAGTCAGGTGGTACTCTGGCCTAACGATTATATATATATAGCTATGTATGAATGGTAATATACGAAAGAGTATGAAAGTGACACACTAAAGTCGGTACGAATTAAGAAAGACGAATAGAACCCCATGACCAAAAATAGTATTTGTGTATAGGACGAGAAGCAACCTGTAAAGTGTACGCTAGTGCTCTCAATTTCCTATGATCGAATCAACTGTATTCGAGACAACTACTAGTGGAGGTTTGATCTGTTGCGCACACATAGTTTTGAGGTTGCCGCTGCAATCAATTGCCTTGCTACGACTCTGCCGTGGCCCATGTGCATTCCTATGATCTTGATCGAGAGGGTCACACGTACACAATTGGATTTATCTATATTTACACGTTCCAAGACATGCACGCACACAAAGCCTTGGTTTGTTTTGCGACACATTAAAATCCGTAATCTTTACTCCTTATTATTTGGCTTATGAGTCCACTCCCGTGGGACGTGCGTCGCGGCCCTCTCACAGTAAAAGAATCGGCGCCGACAGGTGGACCCGCCTTCTCTCACGCCTCGCCTCGCCTCCCCTCCCCTCCCCTCTCCTCCCCAACCGGCCAACCCTCGCCGAAGTGCGCCGTCGCCCTCGCCTGCCCCCACCTCCACGCCCCCCCGAGCCACGCGCGTCGTCGATTCGAGGGGACTCCACCTCCCTTGCGCACCCGCTCCTCCACTCCCGCTTCCGCCTCGCCACGCATCCCCTCCCCCCGCGCCTACGCCGCCGCGCAATGTCCGACACGGTCCGCAGCTCCCTCATCGACCCGGTCGGCGGCGCGCGGAGGCGGAGCAGCTGCCGCGGGTGCACATGTCCCACGTCGACCTCCAGTGGGCGCACGTGCTTGCCGAGGGGTGGGCGAGCCCGCTCCGCGGGTTCATGCGCGTGGACGAGTGCTTGCAGAGCCTCCACTTCAACTGCATCCGCCTCCCAAACGGCGGCGGCCTCTTCAACATGTCCCTCCCCATCGTGCTCGGACGCCGGCAATGAGCAGATCGGGGACAAGCCCGACGTCGCATTGTAAGGGCCCGACGGCGGCATCGTCGCCATGGGGGAGGATGGAACCGGCGGCGGCGGAGATCCAGATGGTTGGGGTCATGCTTAGGCGGGTGGCAGGGTGAGCAACCAAGCGGGCTTGTCGCGGATCTGGTGGGGCGAGCGACCAGGCGGGCTCGCCGTGGATGGCAATTAGTAGGTGGGCACGCTGGACGAGTTCGGCGTCGATGACGAGCTGATGCTCAGTTCGGACTTTGAACTCCAATCCAGGTACTCCTCCGTAATCGCTGGTTCCCAAGACTTGTTGCGTTCTATGGGATTAAGACAATTTCTGATTACCTTTTAGGGATCCGTTTTTAAGATTCACCTCCAAAATCATTGATAACAACCCTGTACATGCCTAACAACGAAACTGAAAGACGTATGAATGCAATTTTTTAATTATCCATGCTTAACGGAGAAGCAATGCCCTTTCTTCATTGTGCATTTTAAAGCCAGTGGTACAAGTAATATGCCACAAACTGGATCCATTTTTTTTTTCTAAGTCCAAGCTAGAAGCCTGCAAGTTACATTTGGTTGCATCAGTAAAGTTTGGTCTCAAACTCAAGATATGCTTGGATTACATATACATAGCCTTAGTGTTCCACAATGCTCATTTTGGTCCTACTATGGCAACGAACGCTCTATAGCAACATTGCTCATTTAGTGTTATATTGCTTTGTGCCTGCCTTTGCCTCTGGGTTGCTGATTGCAATTCTTAACGTCTTCTGTAAGTTTTGGTTTTCTGATGACAATTTCATAACCCAACGATGATTTCATGGGAATTCTTGTTTAAAGGATTCTCCTGAAATGAGAGTTGGCTTTGCACGCATCAGGGGAACGCAGTAGGCATTGTTTATTTGAGCGATAAATGAATTATATCTCCACTCAAGCATCTTTATCTGAATTCAATTATCAAAATTTTGTCGAATCATCTTAAGGTATTCTGTCTGTTCTTTTAAATGAGAAGGGTGAGGAGTATTACCAAGTGATTGCTCAAATTCGCATCTAATGTGGAATGGTTTGTAAAATTTCCATTTGGTGGAAACACCCAAGCACAACTTCCTTGGTTAAAAGATTAAATTAGACTCATCATATATTTTTGGCTTTACTAAAGCATCAAGGTGTACATACCTGTCACAAGGGCAGATTCTATTGAAAATTCATTAGTGCGCTGATACTTCATCATTCATGGGTAAAATTGATCAGCACCCACTAGGAGGGTGGAGCCCACGAAATGACACAAGTAGAACTGCCCCTTGTACAAGCGGTTTGTGTCATTCTCAATTTTTTCCTCAGCTTTAGGACGAATCATGTCTGACAGAGAACCCATTTCTCTTTGTGGTACATCCAGGAATAGCTTTCTCATTGGAAAGCTTGTAACCCATGAAATAAAAATCACTGCTAAGATGTGCGTGGTGTCACATTTGGTTGTTACAAAACAGTGTCAATGTTACTCTTTTCCTATACTTCATGACATTTTCTTCTTTTCGATCTTAGTATCCTTCGTTTTTAACTAATCTTCTCTTTGGCATCTTGCGACAGGACATTCAGTTTGGCTCTCAGGAAAGCCTCGGCAGCTGGCTGGATCGCATTTAGGTTGATGCAGGGTCTAAATTATTGTCTCGAACTGCTGGATGAAAAGACCATCTTTTTTATCAGAGTATGGTAATCGGTGGGAAGTATTTTGGAGCTGGCTGGATCACATTTAGAATGTAGTGTCTGAATTATTGTTAGTGTCTGAATTATCTTATTGTTGCCTACTAATGAAATAAGTTCTGAATATGGCTTCAGATAAGCATATTAATTCTCTTTAGGTGTTGTCCAACGTACTTTGCATGATTATTATAAAATTGGCATGTGCATGGCTAAATCATAATTTATTTGTTGCAAACAGTTTTGGGAAGCTTTTAGTTCTCTTTTCTTTAGTTGAGTAAACAGGACAGGACTGCTTCGGTAGCAACCTGACTGAAGTCAGAACTATATACATCTATAAATGTTCTTGTTGCATTGTTTTTCTTTAGTGTTTTTATGGCTTGGTCACCTTTAGGGTGGGAGAAACCTAACAGTACATGCACAATGCATGTGTAATTATCTTCTGCGACTACATTGGCACAACACTGACATTTTAAGTAATGGTTTACACTAATGTGTTGTTTGCAATTTGCAGGCTGGAACCCGGGAGGAAAAGAACCTGAACTCACGGGCTAATGGTAGGATAAAGGTACTGTTATTTATTGGCCTATAGTGGACAACAATGATGTTTCCACTCGTGACGATTATTCTGATATTCGCTTATCTGTACTATAGGATTTGCTGGGTTCCTTAGATTCATTGGAATTCCCGACAAGGAAAGCATCAATATATGAAGTGTCCAAATGCTCAGGCAATGTAAGTATTATCTTTGACAGAACCATTCAATTCCATGAATCAATTACTACTTTCTGCTGCAAGGAAATTTCCCTCAAGTTAATTGTCTCGGTCTTTGTGAGTTGTCAATCCACGATTTATCACTTAAGCATGTCAACAATTTTTACCCCGATGTTTCTCCATCAAAACACAACTATTTTACAATATGCTGATTCCTGTCAATTTCTGTAAGCATTCCAACCCTCTCTGATCTCTGAATTGCAAGTGTACAGTTAGTTTACTATTAGGTGTCACTAAAGTTAAACTTGAAGATTGATGATAATGCGTTAATTGTCTTCCTTCAAAATTTTAGTTACTTGAACAATCTTGTACTTAACTCCTATTGGGCCCTGTGCTAGATTTGGCTAAATAAATGTGACAACACAATATGATTACATAGAACTGTGCCTTATACTTGCTATTAGAAATTTTGTCATGTAAATCTCAATGTCGGCTCCGGGACTGGGGCCACCCAAATAGCTACAAGAGACCTAATGCTTGAAGCCTTCCTGGACCTTTTATTTATTTCTTCTTTAATTGCTGACTGCATAAGGAACAATTGTTATTAGACAACTCGTGGAATATTGAAAATCCATTTTGATAATTTACTAATAACAACTAACAATTACTTAACTGTTACAATATGATATCGTGCAAAGTTAACAATATTCCATCTGATTCACTTGACGGCCATAGCTGCTTTGTATTACAGTATTGTAGCTCGTGTTAATGCTTATTAGGTGAATGGTTAATGAAAGAAGAAAACAAGCAGTACAAAGGTCATCTAGACATTCCTGAGTTCTTTGGTGAGCTTTGGGTGCTCTGTTTCCTCGGATACATCAACGTACGTCGGTGAGAACAGCAGTAGTCAACTCGAGCAAACCGGGGCGGCTCCAGAGGCCAGGCCGACGAAGACGGACGAGAGGACCAGCTAGCGCTAGGGAGGGGGATGCCGGACCGCAGAGAAAGAAGGCAGAACAGAAGCGGACCCTGTGGATCCTCTTCTTCCCAAGTGCTTCTTATCTAGCAAGAGTCAGCAGTGTAGGAAACAATATTAGCTAGCATTGCTTTCTCGGCATGAATGACCATCGGTGTTATGAGTAAGAATGTAAAAACTCAAGGTGCGTGTGGTTTTCTAACGTCGTCATGTTTCATCACATGTTCTTAGATGGCTGAGACTGTATGCGCAAATGTTACTCATCCTTTATTCTTTGTACACAAATATATTTCCATAATAAACATCACATATTACTAGATAATTTAATTGTGGTTTTTTTTTTGCGACCAGCCCGTGGCAACGCACGGGCACTTTTGCTAGTGGTGGAGATTTGCTTTGGTGCATACAGCACATACGTAGCATTCTTTGGTGGATGAAGGCGACCCATGTGGAGGTCAGCTACTCCCCTGTTAGCATCGGACAGAGACTACAAATAATTCGTTGTAGTGTCAGAGAGGCTTTAATTCATGGACTATCATCCAGCTGGCTCAATTATTGAGCGGTGGACGCCCTCAATATGTTTGCTATTCATTCATTGCCAGGTCGTGAAACACGCATGGGGCTGCATACATATCGTGATGGCCATCAGCAGCGGTAGGGATGAGGGACCATTCATTAAACTAGCACGACTTTGGTGTGCAGAGAGTAGCATCCAAAACATGCTCTCGATCAGGTTGTGGTCATTATACGGTTAGACGCCATGTCCTTGTCAGATAATTATTCTGGCCCTGGTTCGTGCCATGTAGAAATTTTGCAAGTGCATTCACCGGGGAATTGTAACACCCTTATTTTGAAGCTCAAGCAAACTTCACTAAAATTTTGAATTTTTCTAAACCAATTAAAATTTGATTAAATTACCAGCAGTTGTATTCCAAATTCACGTTTTATAAAAACATTTCAAATAAAACTTGCACAAATTGATCATGGTTTGTTTTAGCATTTTGTTTTCCTTCTGTTGAATTTGAACGGTTGTTCAAATTCAAATCCCTGTTGAACCCACCAAATTTCATCTAAATCAAAAACCAGAGTTGTTTAAACCTTTTCTTCTCTCAAGCCTGAGCAAACCTCATTTTTTGCCCATCCTTCCTTTCGGCCCAGCCCAGCTCCACCTCTCTCTTTCTTTCTTCTCTCTCGCCAATAGGCCGGGCCCACCTGTCATCCTCCTCCTTCCTTCCTCCATCGTCCTCCCGATTCCCTTCGCCGCCATGTCGCCGAGACACCGCTCCGCGTTGCCTCTGCTCGCCCCGAAGTCAGGCCGGACGTCCGCCGTCGCCCATTCTTATCCGCCACATCACCGGGATGACCTTCGCGTCCAAGTCGCGCTCCCTCGGGCCGGTCTGTGTCGCCGTGTCGTTCCTCCATCGCGCCATGCCACCGCCTGTCGGTTCCTTAGCCGCTCCCCTCCCTTCTTATCCTCCACGCCTCACCCTCGTTCTGTCTCTCTCTCATGCAACACTCCCCTTCTCCGCCCTCTCTCGCTCATGCGCGTGGCTCCGAGCTTCCCCCGCCGCCGCTCGTCGATCCTCTCCCTCCATTGAGCCGCCGCGTCCGCTTGCTTGCGCTTGAGCCCCGCGTCCCCCTCGCTAAACCCTTGGTCGCCTCCATCCTCGCAGTCGAAGTCCGCGCGACCTCCCTCATCGGTGCCGTGCCCGCCGGGCCGCCGTTGCCGCCATCAAGCTAGCTCCGGTGCTCCTCGTTTGACGACGTCCCCATGGTGAGCTTCCCCAAAACTTGTATGTCCGTAACTTGTATGTTACATCTCTGAACTCGGTGATTCTTCCACCGACATTCATCGAATCTCGTGCTCTGTCCGTGAAAATCCTTTTCCTTAGATTTTGGTGTTCATTTGCTTCTTATTAGCTTTGCTTTAGCTTGCCGTAGTTGTTTGTCATTGTTAGAAGATCAAGACCTAGCTGGAGCCGAAGACCCAGACTACATCATCAACAATCAAGACCAAGACCTAGGAGGAGGCAAGTCCTGGCTCATATTGAACCCATATTTCCATAACTAAAATGACCAACTAAAATATAACTTCTATGCATTACTACTCTCGCCATTTTAAAGCTTTGATTAGTTATGTCCCATCCAATATAAATGCCTCACTATGCTATACTATCTACACACCATATCAAGCTTAGTCATCCCGCATTAATTATATAATGCCTTGAATTAGTACCTTGATCTAGTACGCTTAGGTATGGATTCAACTGCTCTATTTGGAGATGTCGGGTGCCTCATTTCTATGAGCATCCCCCTCATTACACTTTACTTATATCATGATCGATGACAGATATACCTTGTGTGGTATAAGGTGGTACGCTGTGGTGTAGGAACGGGATACATTGGTGGTGTGAGTGTGTTAAAACCGTGGAGTGTGACAACGGAAAAACCCTTTTGTGTGTCTGCGGTGGGGAGGAGGTATCTAGCCAAAGATGCTCCTTAAATGCGAATGCCTGGTTGTGAGTTGATGGACATTCATTTGGTCTAGAGAAGCCCATCGTGGCAATTAAGTACCGGTTCTCGTGCCCTTATGATCAGCCACAATCGTACTATCACACGACCCGGGTTTTATGGCGAAGGGCTTGGCGTCGTTCTAGACCCTTCAACTCACTTTTCCGGCAGGGCAGGGGTAGCGGAGATGACACCGGTGAGGTGGCAAGGTGACATTAGTTGTGCATGTGCCAGTCAGAATGGACCACCGGTAGTCGACGTGTCGCGGAAGGGCGGGGGATTTGGGAAAGGATATGTGCCTCGTTACGCCACTCTATTTCCCCATACAGGATTTGGAGCGAAGCATACCATATGGGTAATGATGTACACCCCTACAAGGTTAAATCTATATGAAAAGCCGCGTCCTCGGTTATGGACTTACGAAGTCATGGGCAGTCTTGATCAGACTCAGATGCGTACATTGTCTTGGTGGGTGGAGACCCGTGAGTCCGTTGTGTGGGATAATCCGGATGTGTGAGCCGAAGGCTACCGGGCTTGTGTGCTGCAGCATAAAAGTGGGCACTGGTGGGATCGATTGCATCTCCCCCAGGTCCAAACAACCCCCTTATTTAAAACCTAGTGTTTTACCAAATGCTTTATGATATGCTGTCATGTGTTAATCACCCTATGCATTAAAACTGGCTTTTGTGCTCAAACTATCGCCTTATAGCTTTATCCTTGACTAGACGCTGCGGCGCGCCCTGGCGCGCCCATCTCTCGCTTGAAATCAATATATGTGGCACATTATAGTTGGCGTGAGGCACAATCTATGCTTTCAATGTAGGAGATATGATCCATCTTCAATTGACCAAGAATCGTTCAACCATGACATAGGGTGACTTGTTCTAGGTACCTATACGTCTCGTGACTTTGTCCATGATTGAACGAAACCAGAACCATCTGTCAAATAAAATTGAGCACACCACCAACACATAAGTAAATACAATATAAGCGAATGGCACCACATACTAAGAGTGAAACGCAGGAGGCCAAGATCCACACAGCGGAAAACGCCAGCCATCTGCATGGCGGGATCGGATTTAGCCATGCAATACGCATGCCAGCCACCTCACGCGCCCCAGATACTCGTGACAAGAAGCACAACTACATCGGTCCTACAGCCGCAGCTAGTTCCTTATCCAATAATAGCATCTTTGTTAGAGAAATTACTCTACCTGTCCACCAAGGAAAGCGTCAAAGATAGCATGCAGCAGAATATTCATGTATGGTAGACTTTGAGTTCATTTGATAGCAAGTCAAAGACTATGTGAACACTGTCAATGACAACACCAAAATATTGGTCGACAAGCATTCTTGCATGGCAGTCTCTTACTTCAACTTTGATGGCTGCATGCATAATTTACATACTGCTAACTGAAGGTTATTCGAAGTGCATGCATGACCATAAATTTCTTTGATGCATAAATGCCTTTCACCTTGGGCAAATGCATCTGTTTATAGGGCAGCCTAACAACACTTGAGGGTCAACGGTCACCTCACAAATTCAACCAATGTTGACTATACAATGATATGACCATTTCTTGCGTGCAAATTTCTACTGCCTATAGAATTTATTCACTGCCAAAGCTAGCAGAGAACACGAAATAGTCATACACTGAACTCTTCCAACCACACAGTCTCTAATGCTATGGTTGCATGCATATCTAGCAGCTGCCTACAAAGTGCCACAAAAGTCAATTAAATAAATCATATCAAAAACGGGCAGCGAAGGCATCAATTTTTAACACACATCATAGAAGACAGTGCCAGGTTGAATAATGTCATGCTTCCAAAACAGGACGCTAGCTTTGCCTAATCAACTGCTATCTATTTTCTCATCTATGTATCTTGGCTGCTAGACACCTTTTTGTTAATGGATGCAGGAGCAAATTTAAAGCATCAGCAGACGTTGAGAGCCAATTACAACTATTAGGCAAGAGAGACTGATGATCAGAGAAGTCACGCTACTTCTAGAATTCTTTCCTTTGGCGCATGCATTGGTATATGTATCAACCTTGATCATTAGTCTAACAGGGGTTAGGTTGCAACCAATCTGAATGGGCAAACAATGAAAAAAATATTCAGAGCATGTTCATTCACGAGAGTTTCATGGACATCTGATAGATAGCAGACGTCTTAATGTTAATGCGGAATGGAGTTATAACTTAACCTATATGATTAGTTGAGGAAAATAAGCGGTGTGTATCCATGAGGCACGGCACATGCACTGTCATCAGTAGCAAAAAGACCAGCCCAGGAGCACCGCATAGCTGCACTCACCAACCTACGCCATGCTGGCTGAAGAGCAAACCGAAACCAACACGCTTCAGACAGGAAAACAATGGTTGCAACACTGTAGCCCATCCGGCAAACATGATATAGTAAAGCAAATATAGGATTTATTATTATCGATTAACAAGCACACCCATCACAGGAAACAACATGCTCCACTATCGCTTTCTCCAAATCTCTTATGAGCTACTCTAGCACTTATTTACACAGGTCAACCAAATAGGCCATAATGGCAGACAAGAAGAATGGCATGGCAAGCACAGCTAATCGCATGGAGAGGAATGGGGTGAACCTCTGAGAGAATTACAAAAGAAGAAACCGTCAAAGTAGACGGTGCATGCATGTGTACAGAGTTTACACTGAACGTAATATTTGACTAAAATGAAGACATGTACACAAGCACATGCCTCATCGACTGGAATGGGAACGGCGAGCATGTGCTTGTGCTTGTGTGGAAAAGCCTTCGTGCCGCAATTCCCGCTGGCGCGTTCGCGCTCGCCACCATCTTTCCCCGTCGGGGCCTCTGCCTCAGCATCTCCATCCACCATGCCGCCTGCGATGACACCTCCGCCATGCACTTCATCCGCACCTGGGCCGACGCCTGCCGCGACCACCAGGCTCCGCCGCCGCCGGTGCTAGGCCACTCCCTCGTCGCCGACATGGACGACCTCCATGGCAAGACCCTCGCCGGGATGATGCGCCTAGCTCCTCCTCATCCTCCGCCGAGTGCCGGTCCAGGCTGACGCCACCACTGCTCGCGAAGTGCTTTGGAAACTGCCTGCGCCCATGCTTCATGGATACCACTGCGACGAGGGAGGAAAGAAAAAGTGAAGCAGACAACAACAAAGAAACAAAGCCAAGCGATGAAGAAGAAGGAACACGGCCGGGTGCAATATATAGAGCAACCATCTGAGTTTGTCAAACAAATTGACATCTTGCAGCCATACGAGGTCAACAAAACACGGCATCCTCTGAAAGATGCATGACAGATTTGTCAAACAAATTGACATCTTGCATCCACACAAGGTCAACAAATCAGGCATCCGTTGAAAAATGCAGGACAGATTTGTCAAAAAAATTGACATCTTGCATCCACACAAGGTCAACAAATCAGGCAACCGTTGAAAAATGCAGGACAGATGGTATGATCACAATGGCCAGCAGCATGGGAATCGGACGGCGTAGGAATTCGGGT
This sequence comes from Eragrostis curvula, assembly GCA_007726485.1. NCBI lineage: Eukaryota > Viridiplantae > Streptophyta > Magnoliopsida > Poales > Poaceae > Eragrostis > Eragrostis curvula. Next base: position 14,619,051 of record RWGY01000051.1, on the reverse strand, counting down.
GACGCGGCCGCGGGATGTTGGGCGAAACCCCTGCGGGTTTTATCCTCTTAGATTACACCCCTATGCATCTATTCAACCGTAGTGCTAGAACTTGCTGAGTACCTTTCATACTCATCCTTGGTGCTTTCAGAAGGAGAGCAGGACTACTACTTTGCCGAGAATGGAGGTGAAGACTAGGTGTTCGTGGTTTCTCGCTCGTACTCATGCTGCCCGTAGGCATTGGGCTGCATCCTTCCCCTTCTGCGTTGAACTCTATGATTTGGCCGGTCGGCCCGGATGCTGTGCATCCAGTGTTGTAAGAACTTAAATAATGTCATATGTGACACTATTTGTATCGTGTGTATGTCTATGTTATCAATTCTATGATCAATGTGCGTATCAACTAGTAATCCAGGAAATGATACTGAGGCACATGGGTACCCAGAAATGGGGACCTTACAGATCGTATGGGCAATGAATGACAATCTGGAATATGGATTATTTCCTTAATCCGTCTGAAAAGTGTATAACCAACTATATTGTGGGTTGAAAGGAGTATTATTTTCTATTTATTTGTGCCAAAATTTCACCTTTCTTTTCAAGATGGAAATTTATTTCTCTGAACTGAGAATTGGTCCGTATTCAAAACCTGGAGTTGAAAATTTGAGTTAGGAATTAGTAAATCATAAACTGGGTTAAAATCTGAATCCTCGAATTGAAAACTGAAGTTACCAGAGCGTAATCTGAAGCCGAGTTCAAAGTTTGAAATTGAATGTTCAATTTTTTTTACGTCCGGCTAATTTTCAAATTAAATAATTGAATTAACGGAGTCAAAGATGCCATCGTTAAAAAACAAATTTGCCCTTTGCCGTAGGCCACTCTAACCTACAACAAATTTCAAGTTTTATTTGCGTGACCAACAAAATTTCCCACAAATTAAAAGAAGGTACAAAGAAACAAGAATGGAACCCACGGCCAAGTAGTTTTGGCGTATGCGAGAAGAAACCTCCGAAGTGTAAGCTTGTGCGTTCCTTTTACTTTGATCGAATCAATTATATTCTAGACAACTACTAGTGGAGATTTTGCTTTGGTGCGCATACATACATAGCCGTCTCAATAGTTCATGAGGCGCATCGAGAAACAGTTCACACGGACTATTGATGCATGCATTCCTCTATGCGGAGCTACCGACAAGGGATCTCGCATAAACAAGTTGAAGTGAATTTCTCTGTCTTTGTACTGATCATCAATGAATAAATGGAGTAGAAACCTAAATATTTTCTGCATATGGCCTTGCTACTCGAATCACTCCACCTTGCTTATGTCTTTGATATATCCGTGTGTAGGATGAAATCTGATATTCAAATCAGATGGTACGGGCTTCAGATTTTGTTTGCAGCAGAGCAGACAGGCTGGTTGTCATCGTCGACCTTCGCTTCGTTAGATTTTTTTTAGATTTATTGTATGAAGGCAACGCAAGTGGAGCTCTGCTTCTCCCCTGTTAGCGTCAGATAGATGAAGCAAACAATTGATGGTGGTGGTACCTCAACAGCATCATAGATGCGAGATGTTGTGTTCTTAATTGCAGGCTCAATTATCGAGGGGGTCGATCGCCTCAATAATTCATTCATCGCCAGAACGTGAAACATAAGCTCGGATTGATTGTGATGCTGTCATCTCTGTTTCATTAGTCAGCACTGAGAAATGAAAATGAAAAAAGAAAAAAAGCAGCACAACTTTCAGAAACTGGCTTAAAAAAATCGTATCTTTTACTAGAACCGAGAGCTCGTCGCACTTAAAGCCAAAAATGATACAGGCCGTATGATTTAGCGTTGGCGGCAGATAAGGCTGCCCGCACCGGCGTACGCGAAAGGTTACTTCAGGAACGTTTAGCGTAAAATTCGCCCACACTAGCGTACGTGAAACGTTCCGCTAGCGAAGCAGAACGCGCGGCTTCCACTATTTCCAGCGGAGTAGCGGTGTCCCGCTATCGCTCGTGGGGCTCGCGCCCACGGCTTGGCTATAGCTACGCGCGTCCGCGTTGGCAGCCGAGAGCAGGAGAGGGAGAGAAAATTCACGAGTCCCACTAGTTCAACGAACTAAAAAATGTTATAACTCACAAACCAAAAACTCAAATCAAATTCCGATTACACTATTAAATTCGTTTCAATAAATTCTTCAAAACAAGATCTCACATAGATATATTTAGATAAAATTACAAGTAGGCTCCACTGATGGTAGTTGGAGATGGTTGAATAAAATATATGGTAGTTGAGATAGAGGAAGATTATAGAGGAAGCATGGGCGCGGGAGAAATTGATATAGAGGAAAAAATCTTGATGACCAGGACAGAATATTCTTTTTAGAGGAAGAAGATAGAAAAACATGAGTGCGGAGAGCCTAAACGCCGATGATAGCGTCCTCCAGCGCGGCAGGCCACGTGAGAGCTGCTCTCGCCATTCATGTCCCACAACCACATGTAATGTATGTGTGTCTCCTATTGTGAACTACTCCGTTCGTATAGAAACATAAGCATTTTGAGAGATGTTACAACAAACTAGGACATAACAAACAGCGTCATTTTCCCCTTATTAATTTATCGATTTATCGTGAGGAACTCGGACATCATAAACTGCATTAATTTGTGGGCAAAGCAGATGAGTGCCGTGGAATATTTGGGGTTGGAGAAAGAGGGGATTTTTTGTCAAATATGTGCAAATACTTCAAAAAAAGCACTATACAACAGAAACACTTGTACCAGACACGTACGTTGTCAGCTACCGTTTCTAAATTCGCGTGTGAATTTTTGAAAATGACCGTCACGGATGAATTTGTAGCATGATGGACCAGCACAAGGACAGTCTTGGAGACGATATCTTCCACTCGACGCAACACTCATGTCCTTCTCCGATACCGAGGGGCTCTAATAATACCCAATATATTTCCCTATATAAATTTACTGATTATTAAATCTGAATTTCTCTAAACTAACTGAAAACTTGATTAAATAATTTGGCTAGGTCATCCAAAATCGCCATGCTTCTCCATTATTTTTTTTTGAAAGAAACTGGAGGGGTTTAGGCCTCTACAGCAATATATTTAAATAAACCAAAGCAGTGTATGTTTACAACAGCAAGGAAAAGAGAAAAGGAAGAAAGCGGAAAAAATGACAGAAAATTAAGCACACTAATTTAGGTTCTCTATCCATTCTTTGATCACTGGGAAGTATTTCGGCTTGGCACGATGCAGTAGCAGTGAGAACTCATGCTTAAACCTTGCCATGCAGCTCTGAACCGAAGGATCAATATCATTGAATATCCAGTCATTTCTGCTCATCCATATGCACCAAGACATCAGCACCAATATTTCCATAAAAAAAGATACTCCCAATGCCAACTTGAAGGCCATCGGAACTTCCATCGGAGACTGATTAACTGGAACAGTCAGCCCAAGTGTTTCCCAGCATCTTCTAGCAAAATTACAATATATGAAGAGATGTTCCACTGTCTCTACCTCTTGCCATAAACATAGCTCACAGCTATAGTAGATCAAATTCATATTTCGTCACCTCAGCATACCCGGTGTGTTTAACCTGTCTTTAAGAAGCAGCCAAAAAAACACTTTATGCTTTGGTTGACAGGAACTTTTCCACAACCATTTATAAGCTGGGTGAACCTGCATTGTGCCCATGAACTGCTTATATGCTTTTGCACTTGAATAATTACTATTACCCCGGATATAATTCTAGACATCTTTGTCATCCAACTGGGTTAACTGCTTCAGATCTTCTTGCAGAACTATGTACTGGTCATAAGCCTGCTGTGACAGGGGAAGGTGAAACAATCTGCGTAGAGGTTCAGTCTGTCTGGCCTGCAAAACTGAAATCTCCTTGTTTTTGGCAAAAGAAAAAATTTCAGGGTATGCTTGATTTCTTACCTTGCCCTCCCATAAATCGAACCAAAGTAGGACAGTATCACCTCTTGCCACCTGTGGATACGCAACTTTACAATACTTTTCCACCAAAAGGATCCTTTCTTCCTCCCATTTCCAGGCAGTTTCCAGTGGCATAATAGCTATTCCAAATAAGGTGCACCCATGGCAGATCATGTTTATTTAAGAACTTATGCATATTCTTTAGAAGAAGAGCGTTATTCTGAGTCCTCAAGTTAATAACTCCCAGACCACCATCCCTTTTAGGCCGACATACCATTTTCCAGACAGCCAATGGTGGTTTCTTGGCATTCAAATCAGAGCCTCTCTATCAGCAGTGCTTTCTGTATTTATCTACTTGCTTGATCACTTCTGGAGGTATCTTGAGAGTGCACACAAAATAGGTTGGAAGGGAAGATAAAACAGAGTTTATCATTTGTAGTTTCCCTCCCTGAGTGAGAAAAAACAGAGCATGTGACGAGCCTCCTTTCACATCTCTGTACTAGTGGCAGGAATTCCTCTATCCCTGGGCTTGTGGTACCTAATGGCAACCCCAAATATGTGAAGGGCATCTTGCCCACTTGGATACTCTACTGGCTCGTCTATTTAAGCTTATCTTTCATTCAAAAAAACATGTAAGCTAGCTTATCACACACACACAGTACGGGGCCGGGAGAGAGCGCGCGTCCGAGTGAGCTAGTGAGAATGATTTCCGACGTGCAGGTGTTGGAGACCTTGGTTGTAGTCCCGAACCAGGCGACACCGAGAAAAGACCTGTGGCTGTCCTGCCTCGACCTGTTGCAGGTCAGCAGTAGATACACCCCGACCGTCTACTTGTACCGCTCAGCTGCTGCCGCCGCAGGTGTGTTGTTCGATGTTGCAAGGCTCAAGGAGTCCATGGCCAGGGCCTTGGTTCCTTTCTACCCTCTCGCCGGACGGCTTGGCGTGGATGGAGACGGCAGGTTCGTGATCAAGTGCAACGCTGAGGGGGCGCTCCTTGTGGTGGCACGCTCCAACCACACCATGGACGACTTCACCAGTTATCCGAGGCCGTCGCCAGAGTTGAATTTGTTCCGCATGTTGATGAGCAGCCTGCTTCCATCATGCTTGCTGTACAGGTCCGGTCTTCCATCTTTGGAATTAAACATAATTTTGATATATAAATATACAAGAAATCGGATGGAGGCAATGATAAAAATCATTCAATTAGTAATACGAAATAATAGTGTCTTCAGTTATATATATATATATATATAGCTGCCTGTACGCATGGAGAACCGCCATATATATATATATATGTAATTGCTGATGTGCGTGTGTTAATTCTTAGCTGATGGATGCAGGTGACCTTCCTCAAGTGTGGTGCGGTGGCCTTGGGGACCATGCTGCACCACGTCGCAGGCGACGCCATAGCTGCGTTCCACTTCTTCCAGACCTGGTCTACCTTCTCCAGGGAGGGCCATGGCGGCGCAACGGTGGGCGCTGCTGCGCCATGCCATGACCGCACCCTCCTCCTTGCGCGGTCGTCCCCGCCCTCCTTGTGCCCCGACGCCATATCTGTGCTCTGCCTAAATCGCAGCCTGGACCAGCCATCGGGGCGCCCCGTTATTGTCACCCAAGCCTTCACCCTCTCTGGGGACCGCGTCGCCGCTCTCAAGCGTGCCTGCGGTGCCGACGTCGGCATCAGCACGTTCTGTGCCGTGAGCGCCCTCGTGTGGCAATGCGTCTACGTGGCGGGACGGCTGCCACCGGACGCCGATACCCGGCTCACCCTCCCGGCCAGCATCCGCCGTAGCATCAGGCCCCCGCTCCCGGACGGCTACTTCGGCAACGCCATCCTATGGCTCGGAGCGTGTGGTGTGGTGCGCGACATCGTCGCGGAGCCACTGGCCGCCACTGCTAGCCGGATCAGCAGCGCAGTCAGGAGGATGGACGACAAGATGGTCCGCACGGCGATCGACTACTTTGAGCTCTCCGTGAAGGACGGCCGGCCGGCTCCATCAGGCAGCTGCTTCCCCGAGACGGATCTGCGAGTGGTCAGCTGGCTTGGCATGCCCGTGTATGACGCAGACTTCGGATGGGGGAAACCGGAGCTCTTCTTCCGAGCCGAGTCAGAGCGCCCGGGGCTTGTGTATATATCTGATGAACGATGGCGGCGATGGGGTGCGCGTCGTGGTCTGCATCAGGGACCTCGGTGGGCTGCTAAATGCAAAGGTTTGATCGATCAACGGATGCATGGGAAAGAGAGATCTCACGCCCTGCGCTGGTTGTCACCCAAATATATTATGCGAAATGAACTTTTAAAGTTAACTGAATATTCTTCTACAAATTGTATTAGCCATTGAGTTTAGATGGTTCTTTGGCGCACTGCAGAATGGCTTTCACATTAGCTTGGTGTAAGTTGTTTTCGTTTGCGTATCCCGGCCTCTATTGAATCTGTGGTGGTGCGTTCTCCGCTAGGATGCCCCGCAGTGGCAGTAAAGCTGTCGCAGCGGTGGGGGAAAAATATCTAGACCGATGATGTAGGACCAAATGCCATATCAGCAGAAACCATGCCATATCTCTTAAGCCAATGTTTGCTTGGGTCAAGTAGCATGTTTCAGTTGGCCTAAGTATTCGAGAACAAAAGAAGTATTCTTCCTTTCATCACTTGAAAACACTCATCGAATTCCCTATTTGAAACTCAATTAGAATGAGAGATTTGACCACAATTTTTTTGTTAGGAATATGTTGCAGGTGATATTATGTAGAACTGGAATTCAATACAATACAAAAATCAGGAAGCAAATCGAATCCTTCTCTATGGGTTGTATAATCCCATGACAGCCTGCTAAAGTTTGTATGAGTTCCGTACGCAAATCCTTCTCTATAGGCTCTATGTAATAGCGATGATACATTAGTTGGACGGCTCTGCATTGGTTGGGAAGTTAGAAATTGAAGATATGTGGAAACCTGCTTGCATTGTGGCCTCGTCGTAGCAACTAACTGTAATGACCCAAACATATATACATGTGTATGTATGTTTGTTGATGAGGATGAACCTGACAATAATGACCCAAACATGCATGCTCCAGGAGGTGACGTCGGCGGCAGGGATCGATCAGAGTCGGAGGAACAAGGCTCGATCGGACCTGGAGGCTGGAGCACCCAGACCCACCGGCCGTTGACGCTGCCTCTAGCCGGCCTGATAATGGCCTCAACCCAAACGGCCCTTATAAATTAGGCTTCATCCGTGTTGGGTCGGATCCTTTTCTGAGCTTGTGCAAAAATCACGGCCTGTTATCTGGCCACACGCCTCGCGTGCCTAGCGTGTGGGCCCAGATGTCAGACACTCTGAACAGAAGCTTTCGAGCCAACAAGCCTCAATCTGAAACTATGGAGGAGATCAGCTGATGCCGGCGGACGAACAGGAGATGGCGCCAGCGTGCAGCAGGCCCATCCGCCGACAGTCATCTAGGACTCTCGGTTTGCATCCTCTCCTCCCCTTGTGTGCCTTCGATCTCAATTTTTTTTTTTTTTGCTTGCACACAGAATCTGTCTCGGTTGGTCCAAAATTTTAGCGCCTCAGACCAGCATTTGCACAATTTTGTTTGTGTGTGTATTCTGTTAACCGGATCGGAGGGCGGGGGGTCGATCCCCACCTGATTTCACTTCAGTTGCAAAAGTTCGATATCTTGCAGAATAGATCCATAGTCTCGGTAAATTACATGCAAATACATGCGCGCATGCACTAAGCGTTTCCTCAAATCAGAACCACCACTCCGATGACAATGCGACTATGCACCACGCGCGGCGTGCGTCGCTCTGTGCCGCACGCGGGGACGTGGCGGCCGGAGGCGAGGCGCGTGGCACAGGCTGCAGTGCGGCAGTGGCGGTGAGAGGGAGACGAGGGAGGTGGCGGCTCACCGAGTGGGGATGTCGGGGCGGCGAGGCTGTCGGAGCGGCTCGGGGAAGAGGCGCGGATGGAGCGCGACCACGGGCAGCGCGGCTCCGGAAGGCATGGCGTGCGGCGGGAGGAAGACGGCGTGGCGCTGCTCGGAGATCCACGGGTGCAGGCGAGACGACGAGGAGGAGAGGGAGCTGCGCGGCAGCGGGGCTGACCGAGACGGGGCGACGGGGAGAAAGATGACGTGCGCTGGCGACGTGGGGAGATGAGCGTGGGCGGGAAAAAGAGAAGAGAATGAGGCGGTGCGGTGATTAAAAGAGGAGAGAGGAGCGGCGGAGAACGGCGACGTGGACTCGGCGGAACCTGGGAAGCGCAGGAGGCCGACAGGCGGCCACAAACAATGCGCAAATTATGCTTGAATTCAACGAAGCAAAACGAAATGCTCAAACAAACAATGCGCAAATTATGTAACTTTTATTTTAAAAGTTTTCGCAAAACGTGAACTTTGAAATATGACTTCCGCTAGTTTAATCAAAATTTTAATTGGCTTAGAAAAATTAAAAAAATTAATGAATTTTGGTTTCGGTGAAAATAGAGGGTGTTACAGCCATATAGTAATATTCTTCATAAAGATCAAGCCTCAAGATCATTCTAATGAGTACCTTCATTATGATCCGATGGTCCGAATTCTATTGTTAATCCCGTGCTTCCCGCCCCCATCCTGAAACTATTTTCTCATCCACGTCACCCCACGCAGCCCCACGCACAACCTGTTTCCCCTCCCATTGCCTGCCACCATCTCCGGCGACGGTGACCACGATCACAAAGGGGTCATCAGGATCTCGCCGACTCGGCCCTGTGCTGGTGTGGATCACTCCCAGTCTCACGCTCTCTCTCCTGACTGTTCCACCTGGTCGCTGCCAGGCTCGAGCCCGTCTGCCCCGAAACACTGCCGCTATAGCCCAAGTTTTACATCGACGAGGGCCCCTCCTGCCTGCCGAGGAGGGCCGACGTCAATGGCTGCACCTTGTCCGACTCGGAGAGAACGCCACCCCTGCCACCGCCCATCTCACCAAGATGAACCTTGTCAGGTAACCTTCCCTGCCATCTTCTCCACCACCTTGTTTCGATTGCCGGCTCTTTTATTTCTGGTCATCGCTAATCTGTTTGCTCCAAACCTCTCTCAATTGGGTTCTGATTTGGTTTAGCATGGTGTTAGCCGCAGGTTCTTGATGGGGTGTACAACGAGACAGCTGTGACACCCCGTGTCACTGAAATCAAGTTGGCAAAAGCATCGCAACTGAACAGAACAAAAATCCAAGTAAATTTCAAATTCGAAATCAAATGTTCAAATAATTGTCAAACCTAAGCTTGTGAAGGAACTCAAAAATTTCAATAACAACTTCAGCAATTAAAAATACCTGTGGATAGTCCTTCTCAAATAAGAATTTTGGTGAATTTCTGGTGATTTTAGAAATTTGTTTGTTGGCCCAAATAAATCCCAGAAGTTTAAAAAGCACCCAAATTTGACCAGCTTCAGTTTAAAATCTACTGGGAATCCTGATGTGCATGTTGGGCAGATGGAAGTGCAGTTCAAGGGCTTTCAAACGAGACTAGTTTCATAATTTTTGGAGCTCGTTTGCTATTTTAAATAGCATGGACAATTTTGGGGAAAACCAGAGTTTGGAAAATTCGTCGAAAAATGAAAGATGTTGTGGAGCCCACCTGTCATCCTCGTCGCTCTCGCTGAAGACGTCGGAACGCTGCCGCCGCGTGTCCGCCGGTGTACGGACCGCGCCGCGTCGTCGCTGGCCCGCTCCCGGCTCGGACGAGGAGATAAGGCGCTCCCCACCTCAGTCTGTCTTGCATCGCAGCTCACTCCCCCACCGCAGTCGACCCTAACCCTAGCGCCCGCCATTGCCGGTCTCTGAGTTGAGCTCGTCGTTCACCGCCGTCAGGTCGTCCCCGACCAAGCCACTCCACCCCGAGCTTCTCAGACTCACCCTGCAGCTCCATCATGGCCTCCATTCCCTCGCTACCGCCTTGAACCGCGCGAATCGTCGTCATCGTCCCCGAGCCCGGCGACCACAACTCCGCTGTCTCGCTGTCGATTCGTGCACTCCGGTGAGTCCCCGTTCGATTACCCGCACACAGAGGTAGCCCGCTCGACTTCGCACATCCTTGACAACTATTTTCACGTCTTCGCAGCTCGGCCCGCCCGAACTCCAAGTTTTTCCCCAACGCCCTCAAGCCGCCGTCGAGCACCCCTCCGTCGAGCTACGTTTTCTCGGTCCCTTCGTCGTCCTCGTCGTCATCAGTGTCGTGGTCAAGCTTTACCGCGATGCCGTGAAGCCCCTCGACCTACTCCGCCTCGTTCCCGTGCCCTACCATGACCCCACGTCGACGCTGGAGTTCCGCCATCGCCGCCTTCTCGTCGCCGACCCCGCTACGGCCAATACCGCCCTACTCCGCCACCCTAGGTGAGTTTGCCATCTCGCTCTACCCCTTCCAGAGCTCACCGTTCCCCAAATCCCCTCCGGGAACCTCATTCCGGCGAGAGCGCCGCCCCAACTCCGGCGAACCTCCGATCATCGCATGTTGGGCCACATCATCTAGGATCCAGTGTGGCTACGCGTGATCTGGTGTGGCTGCCTGTGTAGCCCCCTGTGTGTCTCGGCATACGATTGGTTGGATCTGGTGTGGCCAGCGCAGATCTGGTGCGGCCCGATCTGTGTGCCCCCTCAGCCCAGATCTGATTGGCCCATCATTTTTCAAATCCTTTCCGAATTAAATTAATTCCCAGAAATTGCCTGAAACTTGTAAAATTGATAGAAAAATAAATACAACTCAAAAAAATGCAAATCCAATTTTGTTGGACTCCATGTGACCAGATCTACCCAATAAAAATGATACATCACACTTTTGCGCATTATGTATTTCCTGAAAAATACATCTTTCCAGATCCTATTTATTTCATAATAAATTATCTGTGGCTTCATAAATCTTGAGCTCTTGCATGTCTATTAAGCCTCTGATAACACACTTACAGATCATTTTTCCACTGTCATCTGATGTCTAATTATTTTCTTATGATTTAAATTGTGTCTGCATTGCATAAATTATTATAAATAATCCGTATTGCAATAAATCATCACACTTCACAGTAAATTACTTCCAGTGGTGACTTTCACCAGAAAAATGCCACTGGGTATAAATTAATTTTCAAAATCACATTATTCATTTAACCTACCCAAGTTGATTAATGGTGAACTTAATTAAAAGTTAATGAAGGAAATACTCCAGACGAAATTAATTAACAAAGTTAATCATTTGCACTTACAGTGCAAATGACTGTCCTATCAAGTAATTAAATCATTAATTGCATCATATTCTTGCATCTAACTTTGCATTATTCCTTGTCATAACGTGTAGTGACAGAGACGACTCCGGAGCCACTGGACTTCCAGCTGCCGAAGGAGCAGACCCAGGAGGTGCAGGAGGAGCAGCCGCAGCAGGACACTGACCCCGCTGACCCTGTTAGCTACGCTCCTGAGCCAGGCAAGCCCCGGTGCATGCCTCCCTATTTAGGATTTTTATTTTCGCACTTGATTGGGGCTAGTAATTGATTGTGCATTAGGTTTATTAGGAGTTGATATGAAAACTTAGAACTGCATTAGGACTACCCTTCCATATCCTACCTTGTGTCCTATTGTTGTAGATGTGGTCTAGGTTACGTTAGAACTTGCTAGGCTTAGTGGTTAGCGGACGGTAGAAGTCGAGTGGTAGGTCCCACTCGCATGATAGGGACTCCTGGATTGTACTAGCTGGATTTAGGATTTGTTGAGACCGGACGGGGAATTGTTTGTGTAGGATGGTGCGAGAAGGCTGGGCCTTCACGGTGGTAGCCCCGTTTGTGTCGATTAAGGACCGTCCGTTGTTGGCCCTGTTGAGCAAGTTCGAACGTACTGATCATATGCTAGTGTTTTTATGGGCCTAGTAAACTTAGTAGCTTAGGTTGCCCTGGTGTCTTGCGGATACTTGCACTTTCTATCATGGTATTCGGGAGAGAAAGGATGCTTCCCAATCGGGGCGTACGTCTGGGACGGGGACCGTGCGGGAAGGCCTTTCTCGGGAGGTGTGAGACCCAGCCAGCTCTAGGGGACCTTCGCGAATAGTTGCCACATGCGACTCTACGCGTGTGTGGCGTATGGTCAGGTTTTCTCCTGCAGGATGTACATCGATGCCGCCGCTCTCGGTCAAGAGCAACCTTGCTCACTGAGTCACCTCGTAGTGTGACATGATTGATGAGATGATGATGCTAGTCTATTACATTACTGTTATTTACATTGCTATATATACTGTCACCGTTGATGTATTGTTACTATACCTGTTCTAGATATATGAACACTGCTTTATTGGTTAAGTACTTAATTGGAATTAAAACTTGAAAGTAAGGACCAAGTAATTAGTGTGCTTTTATGCAATCGAGTCAGCCACCCTTTGTAGCCTTGCATATTAGGAGTCGGCTGTAGTTAGCCTTTTGACGGGTAAGTCTTGCTGAGTATTAGTTGCTCAGGGTTTGGCTCTTTATGATTTTACTGCAGGTAGCACCTTTATCCCCGACTCTACGGGTGGAGGTGGACAGTGGGATGGCCAGCTTCCCTATGGTTGGACAGCCCACTGGGAGACTGAGGAGTGATCTCCTCTCGAGTCCGCATCTTCATGGCTTTGGATGCGGGTTCTTGTGTATCGTGAGCGTGTGCGCTTGTATTTCTTCTAGCTTTGGACTTGTACTTGTACCGTTTATTTCCGCTGTGCGACTCTGTGTTTTAATTGGATTAATGTAACCACTTAAAGACTTAATTTGTGCTTTTTATATGCTGTACTGTTGCGTCTGTTCATCAGCGCTATACCGACTCGATCCTGCGAAAAGCGGAGACGCTTCAGCTGGTATCAGAGCCGTGTTGGGACAATACATCATATAAACGGCCTATTTTCGAAAATCTAACCACGTACGTGTGAGGAACGAAAAGCCCATTATAAGGATGTTAGAGTAATCAGGTGGTAATAGGAGTTGATTGTTATTTTCTGTAACGACGCACCGACGACCAGGTAAGAAGGTAAGGAACTACATGGCGCTGGATTTGGATATTGGTGGCGGAGTTTGTTCTGTTCCGTGAGCCATCGAGTTCACGAGGAGTTGAGGATGGTGAGGATATGTTATTGGGCCATGTATTATATTTTGATGAGATACGTCACCTATGTAGGTTGGTTGAGGTGACGTTGTGTGCTTTGCAGGTACACTAACTCGCGCGTAGATCGTGTAGAAACGTTTGTGAGTGCGACTTAGTTGCCACCACTGTCTACGGCCTGCTATACTTGGGCAAGATTTTATTTTGTGAGGACGTATAGGTCGAACATCCATTGCATATTCATCTTAAAACATTTCCACGAAATTCAGATCACCCAGAAATTTCAGACTGACAAGCAAACTTCAAAAATTCGTAACTCCAAAACCGCTTGACCAAATTCGATGAACCAAGACTTGCTGGAAAGCTTACAACATGAACTAAAACTTTGCTTCAGAGTTATCCTTTCTATTCTGTCAGTATCCCCTCCAAATCTGGCGACCAAGTGAAACCAAATTTCAGTTTTGACCAGTTTTTCCATAATCTGTCTGCCATCTTCAGAATTCGATATCTCCAGTTCTGTTTGTCCGTTTGAGGCGTTTGAGAACTCGTTGGAAATATTTTGAAGTTATCTCCAAGTTTCGTGTTCTGACTTTTCATGTTTGACGTCTCCAGAAGTGCCAGTTTTCGTGTTTGTTACTGCTGCTCACAGTCAAGACATATTTGAGTCGGTTGATTTGATGGAGTGTTGCTTGCTTGTTTTTGCCCCAATGGTTGTGTGTAGCTACTTGCTACGACCGTCCAGAAGTTGGCTACCATGTGTCAAACTTTGTTTAGCATGGTTGTGCTGGTTAGAGTAGTTGAGATGCTTTTTATCTCACTCTCCACAAATGGACGTCGATAGCCTATCCTGCATCCACTCGTGGTGCCGTCACATGGATGCCTGGCTGAATGATAGACAACCACAATACAACCCATACCTTGCTGTGCTTGTCTACTACTCAGCCACCCTCAATGAGAAGAAAGAACAAGCATGTACCTTGGAGCGATGAGACTTGGCAATGAGCAAGATGAAGTTCAGGGTGCTCTACATGACATGAGAGAAGCCCAGATTTTTGAGATGATGCTACAAGTGCAGAACCGAGGCAACCAGATCGCGGGACTTATTGAAGAACAAAATGCAGCCCAGCAGATGGTCGCACAGCTCATGGCAGCCCAAGTTAAACACGTTCCATCTGCAGAGCAAGTGCCAATAGACATCGTCAACCTGCAACATGAAGAGCAACTGGATAGTGAGGAAGACGCTTGAATCGTTGTAGCTGTTTTGATCAGATTCGCCGTGTAGCGTGTTGTTTCGATGTACCGTTGTTGTTCAATAGGAGCTAGTGTCGTAATACCATAGCTAGGCGACGCGATCTCTTTTATTTTGTTCTAATTGTATCGTTGCATTTTTGGACCTACGCGTTATCGAGTTATACGACCTGGACCTACTTTGATGTTGGGGCTATCATTCATGTTGAGCCATGATCTCTTTTTGTTTTCATCATGAATCCTTTGCATTCTTATCTCGCTTGTTTTCCGGAACCTACCATTTTGTCGATATCTTACCTTTGTTAGTGAGTTCTATACTAGAAATTGTTTTCCCTGTGATTGATATCCTTGCTAGTTGCCCACCAAATGTGGAGAAGGTTATGCCTGATCTTGATAATCTTCTCCTTAGCCTTGCTTTTGTGATCCTCGCTCTTGCTCAAGAATTAAAATTTGACAACATTAGGCATGTGCAATGCACCATTCCATATGCATTGCAATACATCACCTGCATTGCACAAGCATTTTACAATGCATCGTCATATACATCTATTATGCATGTCATACCAGGTGCATCATACCATATGCACCATGAGCAATGCATCATGTCAATTGCACCATTATGCACCATAACATGTGCACCATATCATAAACATTCATATGCATCAAGTCATATGCATCATTTATGCACCATGCAATGAGCATCATGAGACATGACATAATGCACTTGCGCTATTGCATGGGCACCATCACATATGTGCATTGCATCATTTAAAGCACGCAATGCACCATGATTATGCATCTTACCATTCTAGCAGAGAATAAAATTGATGCATTAATAATCTTATTAAAGAGCAAGAATGTGGAAGTTGTATACCTTGATTTCCTTCGTCTACCCGCAATCTCGTGCCTACCGATCCTTGGAAATCCTACTTTCTCGGTACCATTGTGTCTTCTTTGGATATCGCTAGTGCCCCTATTCGGCAGACATTTGTCTGACCCTTGTGCTCTTACCAGCCTTCATGTCCTTTCAGGTGTTGTTCGATTCATATCACTAGTTGCCAGCCAAGTTTTGCCTTGCCTCTCCTTGTTGACCGTGTTGAGACCTTTAGTGCGCTTAGACGTTGGCTAGTGTTTGTTACGATACCCGCAGTTCATGACAATTCTGGTGTTCGTCCCATACCTTTGTCAAGTACGCATACCAAACTCAGGTGTGCAGTTTCGAGACCAAGAATCAAGAAGCACAACCCCAATTTCAGAAAGGCCACACAAGACGTCACCCAATGCGCCAGAAGAGCAGAAGGTTCAGTTCAGTAAGTTGTGGGAATGCTTCGAATGACAAAGCCCGTCAGAACTCAGATGCCCAACAACCGTCGTGAAAGAAGTTGATTGCCTTCTAAGAAGACTTTTGATCCAGCTCCAAAATGATGGTTATCAGTGCAATAATCATCGCGAGGAACGCTACCAGAACCCACGAGGAGGACAATAGTTTTCAAGACATAGTCACTCGGTCAGAACCGTTTAAGCGTCAGAAAAGATGGTTGAAGTTGAAGGGGAGCAGTGACCAAGATCTTTTGGTTGCATAGCGCGTTGCCACTGTCTCGCCGATAACCGCCACACAGAAAGAAGACAATGTCCTGTGTTCATGTGTATCCTCATGGTACCACGCCCAAATATTTCACTCACTCCGGCCTTGCGTGGTGATATTGTTTCCGCGCAGAAGAAGACTTGTGGATCAAGAACAAGATGGTTTTTCCAAAGGGCTTTGAGTTACGTCAGAAGGTTACCGATGAAGCACACTTGTCCAAGTACTCTATCCTCCTCGACAGCAACAAGATATACCAAGACTCGCAGCAAGAAGTGGAATGAGTGTCTGCCGCTAGCAGAGTTCTCGTACAACAACAAGTCAACACCTACCAGGAAAGTATCAAGATGGCACTTTTTGATGCTTTGTGTGGACACGATATCGTACTTCACTGAACTGGGCCGAGTCCGTGGAGAGAATCACCATGGGACCAGAATTGATAGCTGTTGGTATTTCTTACGACACGAATAAAATCCGCAAGCGCACGGAATACCGTTGTAGCACTTCACCCGGGAGTATTCCAAGGTATCGTATTTGTTTTCCCCAAGGAACGGAGTTATCCTGCAACAAGGTTAGTTCTACCCAAGGACAACCAAGACAACTAGCAAATTAGGATCGAGAGGGTGATTATATCTAGTTATCCTAGAGGATAGACGAACTCAAGCTCTACTTGTCTACTTCGGGCGCCGGCTTAGGCCTGGTCTACCAAGCCACTCCGACCTGTAGCTCTACTATGTACCCGAACGTGGAGGGTTCCTTTGGACGGACATGGCTGTCACTTCCTGCCGCCTACCTCTACAAACCGTGGAGCACACAGCAAACAAAGGTAACCTCTAGCCTAGACACCACGTCTATGCCGTTGACTACTACTCTAACCTCGGCCCAAAGCTGAATTTAGAAGGCTAGAGCATCCCTTGCGGAGCGATGATCCCGTAAACAAGTATAACAGGAATTACGCCTAGAAAAGTAATATTGCTCGCTAGATAAATAATCACCACGTATAAATCACAAAGAGTGTTTACACGCCAAGGTAAAGAAATAGAACTAAACCTTCACCAAAATGGAAGGAGTATTCATTTCTCTCCCTTGCCCTCTCTCCTATTCTACTAGTGTACAAAAGGCTCTCAGCCTAAGGATTGGAGTGGAGCTCTATTGGAGAGTCTTGCGTCTTGTGGTGTGTGTTGAGAGGGAGAGGTGCCCCTTTATTTATAGCCTTGGAAGGTCGGCAACTTTGAGGCGGTTCCCGAGGTCGGTGACATTTAATGCAGGGGGAACCGACCTCCAGAAGTCGGTGATGAACCGCCATAAAAAGATGGGCCAGTGGGGCCTCCCTGGCAGGTCGGCCGACCTAGCCAGAGGGGGTCGGCCGACCTGGCCTGGGCCCCTCTGGGCCTGGTCCTCCTCAGGCTGCTTCCTTGGCTTGTGTACTTGCCTAAACCACATGCATTGCTTGATCTTGAAACCTGATTCTGTGGTTTTGGGCTTTTGGACTAAGTTCTTCAGTCCGGGGAAAATCCGTCGATTGCAAAGTCCACGTTTAGTGCATGTTTTCCCCTGTTTTTGTATGGATTGCACCTGTACTTCATAATTCACCAAGACTAGTGGAATTTGTTAGAAATAAACCCTATGTCTACACTTGGTGATGGTGTTAGGTTCAAAAAGGTGCATAAAGTTGACGGTAAAAATGGGTCGTAAGGACCGTCAACAATAGCAACTGCAGAAGAGACAATACGCTGCATCCAGTACAACTTGCGGGCAGCCAAGTCTTGACAAAAGACGTTGACCGTTGAGATTGGCAGTTTGTGAACACGTAGGCATTTGTGTCTCCCCCATGAAATGTGTACGTCGGTTCATGTCACAGAGAAAGATAGCATTGAGATACTTTGGACCCTTCCGGATATCTTAGCAATGTGGATACCTGGCTTACAGTTTGGAGTTACCGCGACATCTTCCTTGTCTCGCAGTCAAGAAAGTGCTTGAAGGCCCCTACAGATATAGTGGTCAGTGATGTTGAGCAGCTTGAGCCAGACCTTACTTACCCTGAGCAGGCCGTCAATGTCTTTGAGCAGAAAGACAGAATTAACCAAAACAACACCACAAAACTATGCAAGATGCATTGGAGCAACTACTCTGAGACAGGGGCCACATGGGAAACAGGAGTTTTTAAATTCTCACTTTCCCTGGTTTCTACTTCGTGAAGAATTTTGACCTTGTTCTGTTTTGCATCCTATTCGTCGCCCCAGGTCCTTTTATTTTTCCTACTCTCCTTAAATCTCGGGACGAGATTTCTTTAAGGGGGGAGGGCTGTGACACCCCGTGTCACTGAAATCAAGTTGGCAAAAGCATCGCAACTGAACAGAACAAAAATCCAAGTAAATTTCAAATTCGAAATCAAATGTTCAAATAATTGTCAAACCTAAGCTTGTGAAGGAACTCAAACATTTCAATAACAACTTCAGCAATTAAAAATACCTGTGAATATTCCTTCTCAAATAAGAATTTTGGTGAATTTCTGGTGATTTTAGAAATTTGTTTGTTGGCCCAAATAAATCCCAGAAGTTTAAAAAGCACCCAAATTTGACCAGCTTCAGTTTAAAATCTACTGGGAATCCTGATGTGCATGTTGGGCAGATGGAAGTGCAGTTCAAGGGCTTTCAAACGAGACTAGTTTCATAATTTTTGGAGCTCGTTTGCTATTTTAAATAGCATGGACAATTTTGGGGAAAACCAGAGTTTGGAAAATTCGTCGAAAAATGAAAGATGTTGTGGAGCCCACCTGTCATCCTCGTCGCTCTCGCTGAAGACGTCGGAACGCTGCCGCCGCGTGTCCGCCGGTGTACGGACCGCGCCGCGTCGTCGCTGGCCCGCTCCCGGCTCGGACGAGGAGATAAGGCGCTCCCCACCTCAGTCTGTCTTGCATCGCAGCTCACTCCCCCACCGCAGTCGACCCTAACCCTAGCGCCCGCCATTGCCGGTCTCTGAGTTGAGCTCGTCGTTCACCGCCGTCAGGTCGTCCCCGACCAAGCCACTCCACCCCGAGCTTCTCAGACTCACCCTGCAGCTCCGTCATGGCCTCCATTCCCTCGCTACCGCCTTGAACCGCACGAATCGTCGTCATCGTCCCCGAGCCCGGCGACCACAACTCCGCTGTCTCGCTGTCGATTCGTGCACTCCGGTGAGTCCCTGTTCGATTACCCGCACACAGAGGTAGCCCGCTCGACTTCGCACATCCTTGACAACTATTTTCACGTCTTCGCAGCTCGGCCCGCCCGAACTCCAAGTTTTTCCCCAACGCCCTCAAGCCGCCGTCGAGCACCCCTCCGTCGAGCTACGTCTTCTCGGTCCCTTCGTCGTCCTCGTCGTCATCAGTGTCGTGGTCAAGCTTTACCGCGATGCCGTGAAGCCCCTCGACCTACTCCGCCTCGTTCCCGTGCCCTACCATGACCCCACGTCGACGCTGGAGTTCCGCCATCGCCGCCTTCTCGTCGCCGACCCCGCTCCGGCCAATACCGCCCTACTCCGCCACCCTAGGTGAGTTTGCCATCTCGCTCTACCCCTTCCAGAGCTCACCGTTCCCCAAATCCCCTCCGGGAACCTCATTCCGGCGAGAGCGCCGCCCCAACTCCGGCGAACCTCCGACCATCGCATGTTGGGCCACATCATCTAGGATCCAGTGTGGCTACGCGTGATCTGGTGTGGCTGCCTGTGTAGCCCCCTGTGTGTCTCGGCATACGATTGGTTGGATCTGGTGTGGCCAGCGCAGATCTGGTGCGGCCCGATCTGTGTGCCCCCTCGTGTGGCCCAGATCTGATTGGCCCATCATTTTTCAAATCCTTTCCGAATTAAATTAATTCCCAGAAATTGCCTGAAACTTGTAAAATCGATAGAAAAATAAATACAACTCAGAAAAATGCAAATCCAATTTTGTTGGACTCCATGTGACCAGATCTACCCAATAAAAATGATACATCACACTTTTGCGCATTATGTATTTCCTGAAAAATATATCTTTCCAGATCCTATTTATTTCATAATAAATTATCTGTGGCTTCATAAATCTTGAGCTCTTGCATGTCTATTAAGCCTATGATAACACACTTACAGATCATTTTTCCACTGTCATCTGATGTCTAATTATTTTCTTATGATTTAAATTGTGTCTGCATTGCATAAATTATTATAAATAATCCGTATTGCAATAAATCATCACACTTCACAGTAAATTACTTCCAGTGGTGACTTTCACCAGAAAAATGCCACTGGGTATAAATTAATTTTCAAAATCACATTATTCATTTAACCTACCCAAGTTGATTAATGGTGAACTTAATTAAAAGTTAATGAAGGAAATACTCCAGACGAAATTAATTAACAAAGTTAATCATTTGCACTTATAGTGCAAATGACTGTCCTATCAAGTAATTAAATCATTAATTGCATCATATTCTTGCATCTAACTTTGCATTATTCCTTGTCATAACGTGTAGTGACAGAGACGACTCCGGAGCCACTGGACTTCCAGCTGCCGGAGGAGCAGACCCAGGAGGTGCAGGAGGAGCAGCCGCAGCAGGACACTGACCCCTGTTGGCGTCTCTTACGGTCACGCAGGAAACACGCGACCGCGGGGAGACGCCGGGGGTTATGGAATTGTTCACTTGCACTATTTAACCAAATAATCCACAACTAGTAACAAGTACTAGATATGAATTATAAGGTTTGTCATGTTAAATAGAATATCCGCAAGCGGACGGAGAACCCGTTGTAGCATTTCACCCGAGAGTATTCCAGGGTATCGTATTTATATTTTCCCAAAGGAAGACATGGTTGACAAGAGTACTTATGTTCATGGTGTTACAAACGATAAGTGATATAACCACATTCCAATGCAGGGGTAATATTTATTAATAATAAGGATAGTGCGACACACACGAAGGCATTCCACTCTCTCTAATAAAAGGCGAGAGACAAACCTAAGCAATGCTAAGTTAGACTAGCGAGCTACTACTCCAAAGGTACAACATTCATATAGCGTGCACAACCTCTACCTATCATCTAGTGTCATGCAAGCACAAGCAAGCGTCTAATGCCTAGGCAACATCGGGAGATCCGGCATACGCAAGGTCTGCCTCGCGACTCTGGCCTATTTACGTACTCCTATGCCGTGCCCGAACGTGGAGGGTTCCTTTGGATGGACAGGGCTGTCACTTCCTGCCACCTACCTCTACAAACCGTGGGACACGCACATACCCAAGGGTGGATAGACTACCCCGGCACCATGCCGGCGTTACTAACCACGACTCTAGATCCCTCGAGGCACCCCCAACCCTTCGGATCGACGGAGTGATAAATCTAGAGCACCTTTGCAGGACAATGAGCCCGATGCCTAAACATGAGAACAACTAGCCTAACTAGCATAAACTAGATAAAAGGGATCAAAGCTAGCACTAAGTCATGCATAAGCGTTTGTCGCTCAAGAACGAGCGACGAACGATGAACGATTAAGCAAGTTCAAGAATAATCGATGATCGAGTATGAACGAACGAAGAACGAATGATGAACGAGCATGAACGAACAACGAACGATCATACAAGATCATGATAGAACTAGCAAGCTCATAACAACTATATGAATACTTGTATTCCATAGATTAAATAACAAGTCTTACAAAGAGAGAGGAAGGATACAAGAGCGCTACCCAATTCTCCACAAGACTTTGGGAGCAATAGGGCAACCCACTACTCAGCCTAGCACTACCTAGAATTGCCTCTAGCTCTAGTGTGAGGAGGAGGGAATGATCCTTGTGTATTGTGTGTGTGTGAAGGAGGGGGGGGGGGTGCCCCTCCTTATATAATCCTTGAAGGTCGGTTTCTGGAGGCGGTTCCGCAGGTCGGTGGCATTTAATGCAGGTGGAACCGACCTCCAGAGGTCGGTATCTAACCGTCATAGAAAGATGGGCCCAGGGGGCCACCCTACTAGGTCGGCCGACCTGGCCAAGGGGGGTCGGCCGACCTGTGCCTGGCCCCTCCTGGGCTGGGCTTTGGCAGGTGGCTCCCCCTCTGGTTGCTCTTCTCTGATCCAGGTGCATTAGGCCTTGGTTGTGTTGGACTTTGGCGAGATTTGGCCTTTTTGTCTTGAAGTTGTATTCCCGCGGCGAACGTTGTTTTGTAGAAGTGTTGATTCGTCGCTTTGGGGCATGATTTCACCTGGATTTCTCCCTTATTCCACCTGCACACTAAAATCTAGAGGTACATGTGGAAATAGGTTATTCTTAAATAAAATGCGTGTAAAGAATGTCCAATCCTTCTTGTTTATTGAGCTAGTTGACGGCCGAAATTGGTCCGTAACGACCGTCAACAACCCCGCTGACCCTGTTAGCTACGCTCCTGAGCCAGGCAAGCCCCGGTGCATGCCTCCCTATTTAGGATTTTTATTTTCGCACTTGATTGGGGCTAGTAATTGATTGTGCATTAGGTTTATTAGGAGTTGATATGAAAACTTAGAACTGCATTAGGACTACCCTTCCATATCCTACCTTGTGTCCTATTGTTGTAGATGTGGTCTAGGTTACGTTAGAACTTGCTAGGCTTAGTGGTTAGCGGACGGTAGAAGTCGAGTGGTAGGTCCCACTCGCATGATAGGGACTCCTGGATTGTACTAGCTGGATTTAGGATTTGTTGAGACCGGACGGGGAATTGTTTGTGTAGGATGGTGCGAGAAGGCTGGGCCTTCACGGTGGTAGCCCCGTCTGTGTCGATTAAGGACCGTCCGTTGTTGGCCCTGTTGAGCAAGTTCGAACGTACTGATCATATGCTAGTGTTTTTATGGGCCTAGTAAACTTAGTAGCTTAGGTTGCCCTGGTGTCTTGCGGATACTTGCACTTTCTATCATGGTATTCGGGAGAGAAAGGATGCTTCCCAATCGGGGCGTCCGTCTGGGACGGGGACCGTGCGGGAAGGCCTTTCTCGGGAGGTGTGAGACCCAGCCAGCTCTAGGGGGACCTTCGCGAATAGTTGCCACATGCGACTCTACGCGTGTGTGGCGTATGGTCAGGTTTTCTCCTGCAGGATGTACATCGATGCCGCCGCTCTCGGTCAAGAGCAACCTTGCTCACTGAGTCACCTCGTAGTGTGACATGATTGATGAGATGATGATGCTAGTCTATTACATTACTGTTATTTACATTGCTATATATACTGTCACCGTTGATGTATTGTTACTATACATGTTCTAGATATATGAACACTGCTTTATTGGTTAAGTACTTAATTGGAATTAAAACTTGAAAGTAAGGACCAAGTAATTAGTGCGCTTTTATGCAATCGAGTCAGCCACCCTTTGTAGCCTTGCATATTAGGAGTCGGCTGTAGTTAGCCTTTTGACGGGTAAGTCTTGCTGAGTATTAGTTGCTCAGGGTTTGGCTCTTTATGATTTTGCTGCAGGTAGCACCTTTATCCCCGACTCTACGGGTGGAGGTGGACAGTGGGATGGCCAGCTTCCCTATGGTTGGACAGCCCACTGGGAGACTGAGGAGTGATCTCCTCTCGAGTCCGCATCTTCATGGCTTTGGATGCGGGTTCTTGTGTATCGTGAGCGCGTGCGCTTGTATTTCTTCTAGCTTTGGACTTGTACTTGTACCGTTTATTTCCGCTGTGCGACTCTGTGTTTTAATTGGATTAATGTAACCACTTAAAGACTTAATTTGTGCTTTTTATATGCTGTACTGTTGCGTCTGTTCATCAGCGCTATACCGACTCGATCCTGCGAAAAACGGAGACGCTTCAACAGCCACCAATCGAGCTCATCAAGAATGGCACGGTGGTCCACGACACCATCACTGGTACACTTCAACCCCTGACCTCCGGCTAGAAACATTAAATTTTGGGAATATAGGAAATCTTCAACATAGCTTGCCACCGAGCTGGATCCATGAGCTAGCTGGGATTTGCTTGTGGGCTGCATTGCTGTTTGTCTGAGAGTGACATGCTTTTTGACATAGGTTTGGATGTTACGACTACAGAATTTGTCATGACCTTTGCTTGTGCTTGTGATGCGGTAAAAATTATAAATTACTACTGGCATTACACTGCCCCCTTTTTTTTGTTTTTTGATGGGCATTACAGTAGAGGAAACCTTACTGCGGTAAGATATAGAGTGGAGCAAACAGAAAACTAACCATAAAGGCAAATAGCAAACAGTAGAGGAAACCATTACAGTAGAGCAAACACGTAGTGGAGCTACACTGGCGGCGACGGCCGTTCATTGCTGCACTTCTGCGGCATGACGTGGCACCTGCACAATGGGCACGTCGCGTGCGAGTCCAGCCACATGTCTATGCACCCGACATGGAACGTATGCACGCACGCCGGTAACTGCCGCGCCGCCTCCGCGCCATGCACTGCCTCCAGGCAAACTGCGCACTGCGCCTCACCGTCGCGGTAGGGGAACACGGGGGCAACCGTCGCTATGGCCGCCGCCGATAGACCTCCGTGGCTCTGCTGCCCCTGCGCGGTGGAGCTGGGTCAGGCGGCGAAGGTGCGGGATGCGCAAGGGGGCAAGAACGGGAGCGCGCAGCATATGGCGAACGCAATCCACAGGTACCTAATGAACGACGCGAGAATGACGAGGATGAAAAGCACCAGGTACGACGTGACTAGCAGCGTGCAGCTCTGTGCATCCATAGCATCGCCGGAGACCTGCTCCGACCGCCATGGGTACTCCACTGCCCACATTTTTGGTGGCAGGCGCTGGATCTGGGCGCGTGAAGCTTGATGTCCATCATGCGCTTGCAACTGGGCGTTGGATCTCGGGGAGGACATGACACCCATATCCTGTGAAGCGTTTCCGCTTTTCACAGGATCGAGTCGGTACGCGCTGATGAACAGACGCAACAGTACATCACATAAAAAGCATAAATTTTACATCTTTAAGTTATTACATCAAATACAAGTGATTTAAAACACGAGGGTACACAGCGGAAGTCTGAAGATAGATAAATAACTACTACTCTCGACGATACAAAGGCCGCACATCGAAGCCCTACGATGTGGACCTGCTGAGAAACTCCACCAAGCATCAGCGGAAGTAAAGACTACCTGCACAAAAACATAAAGAGCCAAACCCTGAGTACTAGTTACTCAGCAAGACTTACCCGTCAACGTGGCTAACTACAGCCGACTCCTAGAATGCAAAGGCTACAAGGGGTTGGCTGACTCAATTGCATAAACCCGCACTAATTACTTGGTCCTTACTTTCAAGTTTTAATTTCAAGTTAATTACTTATCCAGTAAAACTGTGCACTTATCTCTAAAATAGGTATAAAGTAACAATACATCAATAATAGCAGTGTAACAATAAGATATATATAAATATAAGAGTAATAAACTAGCATCATCATCGTCATCCAATAATCACACTACGATGTGGCGCAGTGAACAAGGTTGCTCTTGACCGAGAGCGGCGGCATCGATGTACATCCTGCAGGAGAAAAACCTGACCACACGACATATGCAGCACAAAGGCACCACATATGGCAACCTTTTACAAAGCCCCCGCAAGGCCGAAGTCTAGCTGCTGCTCACGGCGAATCATCAGGCCCCACACGATACCCGGCCCCGCCGTTGCCTATGGTCCCATTTCCCCGAAGCAGCAGGATAAGGTTCGTCCCCACGATTGCTAAGCTACTAAGTTTACTGGCCCCCATAAAGACCAGCATGCGATCAGTACGTTCGAACTTGCTCAACAGGGTCAACAACGGTACGGTCCTTAATCGACACAGACGGGGCTACCACCGTGAAGGCCCAGCCTTCTCTATCCATCCTATACAACACAATTCCCCGTCCGGTCTCAACAAATCCTAAATCCTTCTAGTACAATCCAGGGTGATTCCTATCATGCGAATGGGACCTACCACTCGTCTTCTACCGTCCGCTAGCCACTAAGCCTAGCAAGCTCTAACGTTAACCTAGAACCAACTACTACAAAATAGGACACAAGGTAAATCTGGAAGGGAGTCCTAATGCAGTTCTATGGGTTTCACATCAACTCCTAATAAACCTAATGCTCAATCAATTACTAGCCCCAAACAAGTGATAAACAAAAATCATAAATAGGAAGGCATGCACCGGGGCTTGCCTGGCTCAAATGTGATGTTAGCTACTAGAGAGTCAGCTAGAATCTCTTCCTGAACTGCTCAGCATCCTGATCCTCCAGCTGCTCCTGAATCACCTCGTGTACTATACGACATAACAAGGAAATGCAAGTTAGATGCAATAATAATATGAAGCAATCATGATTTTATTATTTAAAAGGATAGTTATTTACACTGTAAGTGCAAAAGATTAACTTGTTTTATTAGTATTGTCTTCATTGGCTCTTGTTTAAGTTAATTATTTTAGCTTAACTTAAGTGAAGAAAGGAATTGACATGATTTCGAAAGTTAGTATAGGTGCAGAGGAATTTTTGTTGGATCAGGAGTGACCTAAAGTAAAATACTGCGAAGTTTGATGATTTATTATAAAGTGGATTATTTACATTAATTTATACAATGCAGAAAACGATTTAAATCATCAGAAAATAATTAGGCAACATATGACAGTGGAAAAATATTCTGTATGTGTGTTGAAAGTGTATTAACAGTCAAGCAAAGTTTTAGAATTTATGGAGCAAAAGAGAATTTATTATGAATTAAACAAGATTTTCACATTTGTAATGTTACAGAAATTATACAGTGTGCAAAAGAGGATTTGACATTTTTCCTGAACAGAGCATGCTACAGGAAAGCTGGCAAAATTTGAGTTATATTTATGTTTCTATGCATTTTACAAGCTTCAGGCAATTTCTAATAATTGAATAAATGCTGAGAAAAAGGAAAAGGCTGGGCCGGCTTTGGATCTGGGCTGCTGGGTCGGGCTGGGCTGGATCTGAGTCCAGCGCCCATGGCGCGTGCACGCACCACGCCAGCAATGGCACGGCGGCGGCATGGCGACCGTTCCGGCGAGTGGAGGGCGGGATTGAGGGGAAAATGAGGGGCACGCGGCTCACCGTGATGGCGCGGTTCGCGGCGGGGAACAAGGAGTCGACGGCGAGGTCCCGGGGTGGTTCAGCGGCGAGGAGGCGGACGGCGTCGAGGTGGCAACGGCGTTCCGATGAGCTGAGGCGGCGCGGAGGCGAGACAGCGCGCGCACGGGCTTCAGAGGGTCCTCGCGTTCCTTGGCGGCCAACGACTCGACGTCGTGGGGGCCGGGATGCGGAGTCCGTCGGAGCGGTGGCGCACGGCGGTTCAACGGTGGCGGGGAAAAATCGAACGACGTCGACCACAACTGCGGAAACGTGGATACAAGGGGTTAGGAGGATGCGTGAGGTCGTGAGGAAGTTTGAGGCGCGAATAATCGCCGAGATGCTCACCGTGGAGGAAGGATTGGACGACGGCGCGGTGGTTCCTCGGTTGGTCGGGGTCAACGGGGAGGAGCTCGATTCGCACTCCTCAGCCCGGGTCACGAGCCATGGTGGCCATGGAGAGTTCGGAGGGAGTCTCGGCGAAGCTCGAGCGGGGCTGGCTTGGCCGGGGCGGCTCGACGGCGGCGAGCAGAAGCTCGACGCGGCCGGCAATGGCGGGACGGCTCGACGGTTGGGGGAGCTAGGGTTAGGGTGGGTGCGGTGGCGGAAATGGGAGAGAACGGGGAGGAGTGAGGCAGGGCAGCTCTTATCCGCGACGTACGGTCGGAGGCGGGGCGGCGTGGCTCCGGTGGCCGGCGGCGACGTGGCCGCCGAGTTCTGCAGGCGGGCCCGACCTTCTTTACAATTTCCTGAATTTTCATCCAGCGAATTTCACTCAATTTTTCAGGGTACCTCCCATGCTCCAAAAATCGCCAGAAAATCCGAGATGATAGAGCACAGATCCAGCTCCAACTTTGCTTTTGGGACCATGCAGTTTGCAGCTACGGAATTTGAACTAAAATTCCGGGAACAGCTGGATTTGCACGAACTTCTCTGAATTTTCAGAGGCACTTCCAGAATTTGAAAAATTCTGGAAAAATCTCCAAAATTCTCTGTTGTGATTCGCTTGCTACAGAATTTTTGTTTGGGTCAGGTTGTTATTGAAAAGTTTGAGTTGCTTCACAAGGATCAGTTTGACATTTATTTGAACAATTTGCTTTGAATTCAGATTTGGTTTGAAACTGCATTAGGTTCAGTTTGGAGATGTTTTACAGACTTTTGACAGCAATGACACAGGGGTGTCACATCCTGGTCTGCCCTGCTCTTTCTATCCCTGAGCACATATAACTAAAATTTGCAGGACAAATTACGAGCTAGCTGCACGCAAGACCTCTCAGTGATTATCTTACAACAATCTGATTGTTAAATATAGGCTATAGCTGCTGGCGAGAAACAATTAGACTTTGTACTGCTATATGCTCGTGATTACTTTCTATAGTTTGTCCTTTCCTACAAAATGGCTAGATAATAGATTTTCATTATTGAAGCAAACGCTACCTTATTTTCTTTCAATTTCTCATTCATAACATCTATCACATTTGCAGTGGCTCTGATTGCTTCAAACATAGACAAGACAACAGGAGCTCCAATCATTAGAGTGATGGCATGGTGGATTGAAGTATGTTCGTCATGGGCGCAGGTTCAAGTTAGACTAGCATTGTAGTTGCTTGTGTTGGATGTCCTGATGTACTGAATAATATACCACTTTAATATATAACGAAGTTTTCATCATGTGGTAGTGTCATCCTATTGGTGTCCAGAGCAGGTGAGTGCCTCTTCCCGCTGGGTGAGGGCCTGAAGCACCTCATGCATGCGGATGACTCTGAGAAGATCTTCAGCGGATGCAGAAGGCGTTGATGAGCTCGTTAACTAACGTGTAGTAGTGGTCCTTGAAATGCTTATTCCTGTAATTAGCAATGCTGGTGTACACTACTGTCTGATGATAAACCAAGAGATAGCTTGGTTATATGCCTTGCTGCTGGCCAGCTGCTGTGATTTGTGAACCATTAAGCTTATATTCTGTATGTTCGGAATATGAAATATGTCTGAATTTCGTATTGTCACAAGGGCATGTAGTGGAAAATGAAATATTAGTTCCTACTACATGCGCATGTAGGAACTGATATTATTTTTTTATTTCTGGAAATCAACAATCTCAGCGGTTCTGGCTTCTATCCTCAGCGGTTTCAAATAATATTTTATTTCTTTTAATCTGAAAAATGTCATCCTCGGCGGTTCTGGAGTTCATTCTCGTCAGTTCGAACCGCTGAGAATGACATATGTGAACCGCCGAGATTGATGTTAACATCCTCGGCGGTTTCATAACCGTCGAGGTTGATAATTTAACAATCTCAGCGCTTAGGTGCTGGCGGTTCCAAAACCGCCGAGGATGAGCCAAAATAACCGCCGAGAATGTCTCATTTTGTAGTAGTGGGTACCTAATGAACGACGCGAGAATGACAAGGATGAAGAGCACCACGTACGACGTGACTAGCAGCGTGCAGCTCTGTGCATCCATGGCATCGCCGGAGACCTGGCTCCGGAGACTGACTTGTGGGAGACCCATGAAAGCAAGGCAAAACATGGCCACGCGTGTCCATACATCAAGGAAACATGTGTGGGAACGATACTTGATGGGTCCATGCGAAAACGGGAAGGATGGGAAGGACGCCAATTTGGGATTACAAGTTGACAAGTCGACTTGTCAACTTCTGCAAAACCTGACAAGTCGACTTGTCAAGTTTCAGGTTGTAATTGGGTCTGAAGACCGACTTGTGGGAGACCCATGAAAGCAAGGCAAAACATGGCCACGCGTGTCAAGGAAACATGTGTGGGAACGATACTTGACAGGTCCTTGCGAAAACGGGAAGGATGGGAAGGACGCCAATTTGGGATTACAAGTTGACAAGTCGACTTGTCAACTTCTGCAAAACCTAACAAGTCGACTTGTCAAGTTTTAGGTTGTAATTGGGTCCGGAGACCGACTTGTGGGAGACCCATGAAAGCAAGGCAAAACATGGCCACGCGTGTCCATACGTCAAGGAAACATGTGTGGGAACGATACTTGACAGGTCCATGCGAAAACGGGAAGGATGGGAAGGACGCCAATTTGGGATTACAAGTTGACAAGTCGACTTGTCAACTTCTGCAAAACCTGACAAGTCGACTTGTCAAGTTTCAGGTTGTAATTGGGTCCGGAGACCGACTTGTGGGAGACCCATGAAAGCAAGGCAAAACATGGCCACGCGTGTCCTACGTCAAGGAAACATGTGTGGGAACGATACTTGACGGGTCCTTGCGAAAACGGGAAGGATGGGAAGGACGCCAATTTGGGATTACAAGTTGACAAGTCGACTTGTCAACTTCTGCAAAACCTGACAAGTCGACTTGTCAAGTTTCAGGTTGTAATTGGGTCCGGAGACCGACTTGTGGGAGACCCATGAAAGCAAGGCAAAACATGGCCACGCGTGTCCATACGTCAAGGAAACATGTGTGGGAACGATACTTGACGGGTCCTTGCGAAAACGGGAAGGATGGGAAGGACGCCAATTTGGGATTACAAGTTGACAAGTCGACTTGTCAACTTCTGCAAAACCTGACAAGTCGACTTGTCAAGTTTCAGGTTGTAATTGGGTCCGGAGACCGACTTGTGGGAGACCCATGAAAGCAAGGCAAAACATGGCCACGCGTGTCCATACGTCAAGGAAACATGTGTGGGAACGATACTTGACGGGTCCTTGCGAAAACGGAAGGATGGGAAGGACGCCAATTTGGGATTACAAGTTGACAAGTCGACTTGTCAACTTCTGCAAAACCTGACAAGTCGACTTGTCAAGTTTCAGGTTGTAATTGGGTCCGGAGACCGACTTGTGGGAGACCCATGAAAGCAAGGCAAAACATGGCGACGCGTGTCCATACGTCAAGGAAACATGTGTGGGAACGATACTTGACGGGTCCTTGCGAAAACGGGAAGGATGGGAAGGACGCCAATTTGGGATTACAAGTTGACAA
>RWGY01000051.1:14560655-14588128 GCA_007726485.1 Eragrostis curvula | reverse complement strand
CGAAAATTTTGTTTGACGATCCTTCTCTGCCTTTTTATGTAGTAGAGACTTAGTTATACAAATTAAACATATGTTTACCAGATGTGGTGTAGATAGCATTTTAGTAATATAATATATTTATAAAAGTTTAATTATGCATTAATAAAAAATAAATGGTCAAAGTTGAAACAGTAAAAGTCAAAAGTATCAAGTATTAGAAAACAGAGAAAGTAACATAGATATTGAACTCTATAGTTTATTTTTTTTAATTTGTTCATAGTATCACAACTAAGTTAAACGTCATTTATGATAGCATGATAATATTTTATGATGTAACATATGATTAGATGATAACTACACTATAGTGGAACTACAGTGGAGCCTCAAAAGTTATCACAGAGGCCAGAGAAGAGACATGTCATTCGGTCACCTACCAGGGGACTATGAAAACAAATGAACACTTGCAAAGGGAGACTGACATAATGATTTTTGTAAGTGGGTATATGAAAAGACATGCAGACGGGTTTTTGCAATGTTTTCCAAAAAAAAAATGGAAACTAGCTAGCTTGTTGGGCCCGGCGTAGAGTCCAATTCCTGAGGAAGGCAGCCTACCGATCCCTTCCCAACTTTTATATTTCCATCCTGCGCTGCCTTCTCTTCTTTCTTCGTCACTGCCATCAGTCGGTCAGGAAAAACAAAAGAAGGCGCTCCTTCCTCCCGTTCTTGACTTTAGAGCCTGATGATCTTGACTGGTTTGTTGCCTGCCGAATAGAGTCAGCAGATAATTGAGTGTCTGCTGGTGCTCACCATCCATGCCTCTCTTCTTTGGCTGCAGGTCGTGTGGCAACATAGGGCACGAATTAAGGCAGTGGGTCATATCTAGGGCAGGAAATCTTACAATAAGAAGTTGGAGCCTGTTTGGGCTCTCTTTGGTAATGCTTTTCCCAGCTTTCCCCCACTGTCTTGCGTTCGTAGTTGCTGGGGCGACATCTGTTCTTTTCAGTTTTCAGTTTGCGCCTCATCAGTTTCGATTCAGATTTGGGGATCTTGGAGTCCGAATTTGAAAATCTTCCCATAAGGAAAGTTGTAGGGCATTCGAAAAAATTTCCAACGAGTATTTATACGAATTTGTTCGCTGAGTAAAACAGAAGTTATGGTCTTCTAAATATTCTGTCATTCACGCGATTCAGTCTGAAACTATACAGTTTCAGTTAAGAAGTTCAGTTTTGAGGGCTGTTTTTAGTTTCGGTAAAGGCGGTATTTCGCTGGACTGTGAAATAAGTTTTTGTAGTGCTTTGTGTGATCTTTCCAGAGAGTTCTTACTCTCTTGTTTTAGATTAATGACGTGGGAGATATTGATTTTTCAATTCAGCAGTGTGACAACAGTCGGGGGATTATTTTTGCCACCTTTTGAGCTCGATTAAAATTAGTAAACGTCAAAATTTAATTATGTGATTAATACCAATGTTGTACTAGCTCTTCTTCTGTAACGTCGAAACTTAATTGTTTGCTTCTTTTGATTTGGTTGATGATAATGAGCATATATAAATATTTGGGGATGGCGCATAGTTAAGCGCTGATGAAACATTAATAAGTGGACAAAGTTCAGAGTCAATCACTAAATTATGAAAACACGTCTTTGAACTGTGACTACACAAGGTTTGAGTTACCGTCCAGACCGGTAAGTTTGATTTTTCAGTAAACCGGAAAAACCGGACCGAAAACTGAATGAAATTTAAATTCGAAATTTGAACGCGGCGAATGGCTCGGAAGTCGGAACGGTTTCCAGTAAACCGGACGGTTTTGTCAGAAAACCGTAAACAAAACCAGTAAACCGAGACATAAAAAGAAAAATCAAAGACCAAACCACGTCAGGAAGAAGTAAAAGCAGGCGCACACAATAATATTACTTTTGAAAAAAATCGAAAAGGATAACTAATTGTTCAGACTCAGATTGATGCATAAACCAATCATAGACATATATCTAAGATGTCGAGAGACATAGAAATTGTCAAAGCATCTTCATCATGGGAAAATATTCAGTGCAAACCCCATATTCGGTGCAATCGTGAAAACCCTCTTAGAAAACCTACTTAGAAGTTTTGAAAAATTATGAAATATAGCGTACATGTAGAGAACATGGTGACAAACATGCATACAAAATTTGAGATCCAAATTCAACTTCTACTAAAAGATAAAAAAATAACAAATCATTAAAAAAGAGGAGGAAAAAGACAAAACTGTAGCTGTGCAGTATTTTTGTCCTCTTCCACCATGATTTGTTATTTTTGTATCTTTTAATGGAAAAGGAGTTTGGATCTCAAAGTTTGTATGCGTATTTATCACCATGTCCTCTACATGTGTGACAAGTTTTATAATTTTTCAAAACTTCTAAGTAGATTTTTTAAGAGGGTTTTCACGATCTCGTGGGGGCTTTGGCGGCATTGATTGTCGCGGTCGCACGGTGGCGTCGGCATCGGCGGCTTGGAGTTCTTGTCGAGTTGTTGTCCATCGGCGATTCACATCTCCCGATGTTCCTTGCCGCTTGACAAGGATCGATCTTAGCGCCATCTCCCGAGGAGCAGCCGTGGTCGCTTGTTCCTCGCGGCTCAAGT
The DNA here is from genome assembly GCA_007726485.1 of Eragrostis curvula. Taxonomy (NCBI): domain Eukaryota; kingdom Viridiplantae; phylum Streptophyta; class Magnoliopsida; order Poales; family Poaceae; genus Eragrostis; species Eragrostis curvula. Next base: position 14,585,534 of record RWGY01000051.1, on the reverse strand, counting down.
TGGCATTTGGATACCTTTGCTAGGTTCATACAAGGAAGTTTACCAGGAGATGATTTCTGGTTTGATCTTGCGGCTGTGTGCATCGGTGTTGCAGCTGTGGCTCCCGTCATTCAGGAATGTGGTGGTGGCCTACGTTGTGCAGATTTTGATCTTCTACTTGGAGGGATGGTTGATGTCTGTCTGGAGTTCCGACCTGTAGCTTGGAGTACTAGGGTGAAAGCTTTTCCTGGCTGATTGCTATTGCCGACGATGAACATGCCTTGTTGGAGGTGTCATTGTGGTGCTCCATTGTCATCATATCGAAGAACTCCAGATGAAAATTAAACCTGGTACGACGTCGGCATCTTTGATGTTGTGACCTTCGTGAAGGCATCGTTTTTGGAGTCATTTGCATGTGTGGCTGCATCCAACATATCGGCAGATCCGATCTCCATCCTTGTGTCTATTTGGGTGTCTCCAACAGTTATCAATTTCTTGCTTCATTGGTTGCCGTTTTGGTGGTCTTGGCTTCAATCAAAGATGTTGTTCGTCAAAGGATTGGCAGTTGCTCAAGTGTGTTCTATCCCAAATGTTGGAAGAACATACATATAGAGTTGATCATAGTTAAGAAGCGGCACCGGAAGACAATAGAAGCTGGGATTGGAGACTTCCTTTTTGTTATTTTTTTTTCATCAGTGTAGATTTTGTGCACTTCTGATGATGGCCGACTTTTGTCGGTGATTGTATTTGGTTGTAACTTCTTTAGAAGTCAAGGCCACTGCGGTTGTAGCTTCTGTGTAGGCCAAGACCGGGATTAATACAATCTTCCCATTATCTAAAAACAAATTTGCCTGTTGACAACTTCTGAATAGTATAAGAGCATCACATTTACCTGTTGACAACTTCTGCCGAACAAAAGGCCTGTGGAACTTTATTAATGAGTGAGTCCCTACTTCTGTCTCCTCTTGATAGGATCGTTGAACATTTCCTTTCGTCAACAGTTTACCATTCCAACGTAAATATGCGTGTGTTTATATATAGTATGTTCAGGTATCATGCATGTATGACGGTCATGGCATCGAGCGATATCGACAAGTTCTACGCACACGACGACAACCAGGACGACTACGCTGAGGAGGACGAGGCTGCCGAAGCGCCAGCGAGGACGGCGGCCTAGGCTGTACAAAGTAATGACGATTTTTCCTCCTCTCTACAATTGGATCGAGTCAAGATGTTAACATCGTGGCAAATTTCAATGTCAAACAAGCAACAATCTCGTCCAACCAAATAACAACTGCATCCTTTCATAGTTTAATATAGCAATGGCCACAGCGACGTAAAATATTAGCATGTATATATGCGAATGACAAGCAAACGCAAGCCAGTTTGCCACTTTGCCCACACCATGTATGCGACCAAACCGCTGTCCCTGTTCAAGAGCAACCCGGAGGCGGCGTCCCTGCCCCTACCGGAGGGCCGGAACTCCGGCTACCTCGTGGTAAAGGGCACCGCGGAGGAAGACGGCGACCAGACGTGCTGCTGGGGCGCGTGCCGCAACAACCGCGTGTGGGAGCTCCCGTTCCCGCAGAACCGCGTGCTGATGGTGCAGTACTCGGAAGACAACGAGGCCGACCTGTTCGTGCCCGTCCCCGACCAGCCTCTCGCGTCCAACCGCTACTACGTCGTCGTCGCCAGAGGCAGCAGCCGGGGGCTCGTCAGGGCGTGCTCCCGCGAGGAGGACATGGCCACGTGCTTCTGCCGGTGCATCAAGGACGTGAGGCCCCGGCCGTTCGACCCGGCCGACGTGTACCAGCAGATCGAGATCATCCAGTGCAAGCGCGGGCTGTTCACGGCGAGGGCCGTCGCCGCCGACGGCTTCCCGCCCGTGATGTACCGTTACAAGGGCTGGCACGTCTACGCGCAGGAGCACAAGAACTTGGACCTCGGCGAGGCGCGGGGCCTCGACGACGCGCTTCAGTCGCGCCAGCTCTCTGCCTCGTTCCCGGCGCCGGCGGCGAGCACGGCCGCCGTCGGGAGGTGGTACTGCCCGTTCTACCTCGTAAAAGAAGACGGCGTCTCGCCACGAAAACAGATGGACCGCAGCCCGTTCTACGAGGTGACGCTGGAGCAGCGCTGGGAGGCGCCGGTGCAATCGCGCGACGACGGATCGTCGAAGCTTGCCAGCAAGAAGGCGTTCATCGGCGGGAGCGTGGAAGCACAGCAGGACGCCGCTGCCGGGACCGGGAGCTCGCGCACGGGGTCGGGGGCGACGGCGCGTACGTGTGGTTCAGGGCGGCGGCGTCGGGTCAGCGGATCGGAGTGTGCGCCAGCGTGTTGGAGAGGATGCGGTGGTTGGAGAACAGAGGTGGGTGGGTCGACGAGGAGGTCGACGGCGCCGGGACGGCGGCTGGTGGATCGGTGCTTGTGGAGAGGTTCACGGTGAAGAGGATGAATGGGAGCGTCGTGGTCGCGTTTGACTTTGTCCATCTCAGCAAAGTCGCAGCACGGCAGCTGTGAAATTATATTTGTGTATCCTTGTACAAGTCCGTTAGTCTGTGTGCGTGCCAGATTATCTTGCGTCTTTTTTCATCAAAGGAAAAAAACATATAATTTGTAAAAGCATAGGCTTTTAAACCTGAAAATTTAAAATCATGAATATGTGCCCTTCTTTATTCTTTTCTCTTTTTTTTTTGGGGGGGGGGGGGGGGGGAGGGGAGTGAGGTATGACAAATAATTCTGCTACGTATTTAAAAGAGTGATCTCAGCCTTGAAAATGAAGGCATCCTAGAAGGAAAACAATATGTGCCGATTTTTGGGATGACAGAAGCTGCTGATGACCAGACAATAACATTTTCAGTATCTTTCTGTACAAATGGGCATCAGGAGCAATGTACTGTCACAAAACCTTATTTCATCCATATTGTCATAGCGAAGGACCGAAGATGCTTCAATTCCTTGTGCTATTATGTTCCAGCTTATTTCTTCCAATGTTTCATTGCGGCATTGATTTATAAATTTACATTTCCTGTTACTCTTTTCATGTGGTCGATAAGGCTTTAGTGTAGGTTCTTATATAAGTATTTCATAATTTTATTTTTCTTAAATTACCTTATTATCATTTCTTTTATATTGTACGTGTAAATATATATTGAGAAACAAGGTCCCTATAGTTGACATGTTTTATATGGCACTGTACTAACAATATTAAACGCTTATTCATGCAGTTGTTCTCAATAGTCTCTGTGTTTTTTTTTTTGGGTCCCCGTAAAAGATGGCATTCCCTCAAACATAAACTTATTGGAAAGATCATCACCCGTAATTCCCCAAAGAAAAGAGCTCATATGCTTCATAGCATGATTCCCTACATGCTTGATAGCAAGAAAATTACTCCATGACAACAGACAAAGTAGCTGAACCATGTTGCGCACGGGTTTTATTTGAAGCAATTTGGTATTTACTATTTTTCTAATTTTGCAGGTGAAGCATCATTGCCTTAGCTGTAGGAAATTAAAATAACCATGGTGGTTATATTAAATTCGCAACATTTACTTGAGTATCGAAGCCAGCTTGGTTCCAAATTGCCAGAACATTTTTCTCTTTCGTCTATTTATATGTTCGTCCATAAATCAATAGAGTAATAGTTGGTGGCTTATGTAACAAAAACCCACAGCAACACGCGGGGAATTCACCTAGTATATAGAATGTATATGTTCCCATACCCTTGATTCGGTTCTTAAAATGTGATGAGGGTAGCGCATCATCCTATAACCAACACCCATGCATCAAGAGAATATTATCAAGCTCGATCAGCTTGCAACAAGTGAAAATATGAGATACAAGCAAGTGGAGATCAGCCTCCTCAAGACAACTTTGTATCGTCACCCATAGGCGATGGCGAGTACATCTAACACTGCACAACCATTCATTCCAATATTAACGGAGCACGGTCCATGTACTGCTCATTTCGTTTTATATGTATATATGTTCACATGGATCAAAATACAAAGGAAATCAGAAACCTCCTGTTATATTTCAATAAGTTTATGAACTGGATTTAGCAGTGTACTCGGTTACTAACACTTGGAACACCCAAATCATATTTTGATAGTTTCATTGTTGCCCCTGTGCAAATTAGAGAGAAAAAGATCAAACTTTCTGCTCATAATGTGCACATGAGGTATGTAAAGAAGTTCAGTTGAATGTCATAGTTTCAGAACCTCCCAACTCATTCATAATGTTTATGTCTTATGTTATCATGTTTTCAAAAAAACAAATCTCCATACTGTCAGCCAGCTGATTCATTTCATTTCTTAATTTCTAATTCACAAAGCAACCTACAAAAAGCCATTTCTACAATCCCCGTGGCAACGGCAGGGTGTCACCTATAGCTATAAGTACGCATCTCACTATATCTTACAAAGCAAGTCTCAATCGACATCTAATTACTTGCAATAATGTCATATAGGAGTAACTATATTATCAGATGCAATCTAAAGCTAGATAGCTTTTTGGATGCTTCTAGAGAAAAAAATATTTTTTAAATAAAGAGATTGACGCTATTATATAGCGATAATGCTATGAATAGGGTATAAGGTGGTTAGGGAACATACATGAGTATTTATCATAACATAGCAATATTGTAATCATTGACCAAGAAAGTTTGGATCCCAGCCATTCCAAGCACTCGATGACTCACCGCTATTGATTTTGCATAACAGTAAGCGACACAATTAGCATCTTTGCAAACATGATAATGGAAAATATTGCTTTGAATCATTATTAGCTCATGTCAAAGTCCTGGAATCAATTTTCCACATGTTGTGGTGTCCTCTGTTGATCAAGACCAACTTGAAGGCAGGACATGGTCACAATAGATGTATTGATTATATTAATATTTCATTTTAGAAGCTTTATATCGTAACAATATGTGTTTAGAAACATAATATGAATGTTAGAGTGGGTGTACATACAAGTTTTAGTGTTTTGTAGTCTGGACTTCTTTCCAGTATCCGATGATAGACTTATTCTTGGGCTTCACTAGAATCACTATCTGCACAAAAAGACAAGTCCTGGCCTAATTGCCGAATCACATGTACACCAATCGTTTAGACACAACATATTCATCAAGCACCCTAGGCAGAAGCAGGCGATGAAGAAAATATTCGGCAAACAACATGAGCAAAAGCGGGAGACGAAGCGGGGGCATTTACCATTTGAGGAGAGCTGATGGGAAAATCCAATGGAGCAGCTTGCGGATCCAGGTCCTAGATTGAGTTCCAGCTCTGGGAACAATGCTATCTCGTCACCGGCGACTCCCCACTCCGATGGATAAACCCGAACTCGTCGACACAAGCGAACGCAACTGCAAAATCCCCATGAGCTCTGATGGATCCAAAGCATTTATGTGAAACGATCAAGGAAGACGTACCTGGTGAAGTGCAGGATCCCTCACCAACAACCAAAGCCTAGAAAGCAGAGGAGAAAAAATCTCAGCCAAAGCGACGGGGATTTCAAAGGAAATGGGAGCCATAGCAGAGGAATGCATACGAGAACTACACTCACCAGGAGGGAGCTGTTGGATATCTATTTGTATGTATCCTTCAGTTAATGGCTGATCTAATGGCCACAACCCCCTCGAAATGACTAAGGGCTCATCAAACCCCACAAACGATAGTGACGCCTTGCTTGACTCACGAATGGGGCCTACGACCCTCAAAGGACGGCCCTCGTTCCCTAGCCACAACTCCGCCTCGCACGACCCCTCGAGCAAGGCTCGCGAACGATGAGGTGCGAGCTCACCTCTGCTCAACCCCTCGGCACGTCGCCATGTCTCGCCCGACTCTCGCAGTGGAACCAAATTGCGACCGGGCACTTCCCGTGGCTCGTATAGAAATATCTCCGCCTCGCACGAGGACGGCTGGGCATGTGGACCCATTTCTGCTCCACTCAAGGGGAGTGGTTAGGCCACATTTATTGCGGGCAAAGTGGGCTAGATTGCTGTAGCCCACATATGTAAACATGACTGACAGGGATTTCTTATATTTGGCACGCGCTACGAACAGCTTTCATGTAGTGCGCTTTAAGAATCGTGCCCAGACATGCATCGAACGGCGCGCATCGGCAGAGGACGCGGGCTGGTGGCGCTGAAGCAGGCGTACGGTTGTGAGTAGGGGGACACATGGCTAACTTCAATGGCTAGGCGGAGGTTTGTGTTAGATACAAATTTCAAATCAATTTTTCTCCCAATTTGGTGACTTCAATTTCAAATCCGTTTGAATCATCATCTTCTTTACAACTAATGCAACAAAATTAGATCCCACATGAATATATTTTTTTATATTTTTATTTTTTCAAAATTCAGCATTTTGAATTGTATCATTTCAGCATTTTTCTAATTTACTTTTTGATCTTGTTGGATTGATTTGTTCTGGCTGATTTGATGATTTGTTCCACCTGATTTGATAATTTGTTCAAGCTGATGTGTGGTCGATTGTTTAAGCTATTCCAGCTGATGTGATGATTTGCTCTAACTGATCGATTTGATGGATTGTTCTAGCTGATGTAACCGACTGTTCTAGCTAATATGATGGACTGTTCCAACTAATTTTGATAAATTGATAAAAAAAGTGTTCATGTGCACTAGAAATAATATCAAAACATCTCTAATTGCTTGTGTGTTTCTGCGCAAAAAATAGTATCAAAACATTCATAGCTGATTACTGGGCGTGCTGTTTTTTTAAAAAAAACCCAGAACGATTCAGAACGACCTTCTCTTCCATCTCCATGCCTTAAAGTCCCAACGGCCTTGCGCAGGCAGGTGAGGAAATCAAACCATCCGGGACCACTAGCTGCTTGCGTAAGCGCGAACTAGAAAAATCACACAGTTGCCGCGACTGAAAAATCATGTGATCCACATGCATGGTGGAAAATTCGTCAATAGTTGGCGGTCCACGGGCTCGCAACGTCAGGCCCAGAACTGTGAGAGCGGGCCTTGGGCCGCGCTACACCGACGCTCCACGCAGCGCAAGGTATGTATAGGAGCGCTACACCGAGCGCTTTCAAGTATTGGGTTCAATCGCGGATGACCTAGTTATCTTAGGGTCTGGCGACCACAGCGGCGACTACCGTCGGCGTGACCGGATCAGTGACCGGAGATTGATCTCTCGACATCTGTTCGCTACTCGGGCTGACTACGGGGCTGGCTGGTCTGGCTGCCCGGCCTTGGTAGCGCCAGACAAGAGTCGGTGACTGGTTGGAACGGGTATGGCGGAGGAGTCATCAGGAGAGCAGAAGACGGGCAATGAGGAATTAGCTACAAAAAACTGGGCGGGCTCCAGTGAGGAGTGCCGCCAGTCCCAATGAGTTGCCTCAGTTGGAATTGTCGCGGGCTCGGCAAAGCCGCGACAATTAAGGAACTTTGCAAGTTCGCGAAGGAGTTTGCCCCCTCGGTGATATGTGTACTAGAAACTCAGATTGATAAGTCGAGGGTAGAGGTCCTAAAGCGCACTCTAGGATATGATAATGCTTTTGCCATTAGTAGTACAGGCCGTAGCGGCGGCCTGGGAATTTACTGGAATAATAAAACAACTATTCAGATTTTGCCTTATTCCAGGTATCACATTGATGCGATTATTTCTGAAGGAGGTGCAGACCCGTGGAGGTTAACATGTGTATATGGTGAAGCACAAACTCCGGAACGACACAAGACGTGGGATATGTTGAAGTCGATCAAAACCACATCAGGTCTGCCATGGATGTGCATTGGCAATTTCAACGAGGTACTACATCGATCGGAACATGTTGGGGTACAATAAAGGAGCTACGCTCAAATTGCAGGTTTCCGTGAGATGGTTGATGTATGCGGCTTCAGTGATTTGGGTTACGAAGGTCGTAGCTGGACGTACGAGAAGAAAGTGGCGGGCGGCTCTTACTGCAGGGTTCGCCTAGATCGAGCTTTAGCTACTCCTGAGTGGAGCTCACGCTTCCCTTTGGCTAAAGTCCATCACTTAACCTCGGCGGCTTCGGATCATTGCCTGATTATTTTGGAGTGGGAGCGCCCACCTGCAAAGAAGCGACGCAAGGGCCGCTTCCACTATGAAACAATGTGGGAGACGCATGAAGCGTTCTCGGACATGATGGTAGAGACGTGGCAGGATGGGAACGCGGCGACAGATGTTGACCAGCTCAAGAGCAAGCTAACGAATGTATCATGCAAGCTCGCGAGGTGGGGTAAAACTACTTTCGGACACGTCCGAAGGGAACTGCGGCAGCTACAAGAGGAGCTCGAGAACCTGCAGGCCGATCCTAATCGCCAAGGACCATCGCACAGGGAGTTGAAAATTGTGGAGAGGATTATGGAACTGAACTACAGGGAAGAGCTTCTGTGGAAGCAGCGAGCTAGGCTCCAATGGCTGGCGTCAGGAGACAAAAACACGAGGTTTTTTCACCTACGGGCAAGTCGACGACGCAAACGTAACAGAATTGTCAAGTTGAAAAAACAAGAAGGCCAAGTGACGGAAAATGAAGTGGAGATGGGCACAATGACGACTGATTTTTACAAGCACTTGTACACATCAGAAGGCACCGCGAACATGGAGGCGGTTCTTACTCACGTTCCTGTGAAAGTGACACCGGAGATGAATGGGAAACTGATCGTGCCATTTAACGAGCTAGAGGTTAAGGAAGCTCTATTTCAAATGTTCCCAACCAAGGCACCGGGACCGGATGGCTTCCCGGCACACTTTTTCGGAGGCATTGGGAGTTGTGCGGCGTTGAGGTGACATCGGTGGTTCTGCGGATCCTTAGAGGCGAGGATGATGCATCAGTAATTAATAACACAATGATCGTGTTAATACCAAAGGTGGCAAGCCCTGAGGAGTTGGGTCAGTATAGACCAATTAGCTTGTGCAACGTTCTGTACAAGATTGCGTCCAAAGTAGTTGCAAATAGACTGAAGTTGTTTCTTCTCGAAACTAGTAAAAATGCAGGTGCGCCACGCACGTGTCTAAAAATTGCATCAATTGGCAAGACCATGAGTATTACAATGTATTTGGCTACATTATCGCTGGCTGTATGTAAGACTCAATAATAATAAAAAAGAAGTAATACCACCACAAGCATGAATGTAAAAGTATTTGTCCAATCAACAGGAAGCAATGCCACCCACATGTAGGGATGAAAACGGATCGGAGCGGAGCGGATATTGCTCTTCCCAAATCCTTATCCATGTTTTCTTAGCGGATTCGGAGCGGAGCGGATAGTACACGGATGTGGATATGGATACGGATTTTTTCGGATGTCGGAAATGGTGCGGAGTCGGAGTGGATGCGGTTCGGAAGCGGACTTATATAGGCGGATAATATGTATTTAGATATAGCACTATATATACACTAAAAAACACTATACAAGGTAGTATATAGAAAATAAGAATAACTAACTGTAGTTCTACATAATTTCATCGTAAAATTATATGTTTTTGTCAACGACATACAAAAAATACTTCGATTAATATGTCAAATATTAAATATATAGAGTGAACTTTGTTGGGAAAATCGGATAATCCTATTTTAGACATCGGATTATCCATCTTAATTTATCGGATAATCCATATCCGTCGGATTTTGCCAACCCCATATCCTATCCTAAATCCTCGTTCAATCGGATTCGGATTATCCATATCCGCTAGGATATCTAAAACACTTTCCCAAATCCTCCAAAATCGAATTCGGGTCGGATCGGAGTCGGAAATTATCCACACCACTTTCACCCCTACCCACATGCATGAAGGCAGATATAAGGTACTTGTTTCGCTAATCACCGATGCCGCCTGTGTTGGAACAGGCTCTTTAATATTTTTTGATGCTTTAACCACGAAGAATGCAGTGTCTTTTTTATGCAATCCCGATCCTGTAAATGAAGAAAACTAACTCAGGATTGTTAAAGAGAATATAGATGGCTTTGCTTTTTAATTACCATAATATTGTTACATAGCAAAAGAAAAAAAAAATGAAAGAGCATGGCCTTATCATTATGCCTACGTTATCTGACTGTTCCAGAAGCTCCACACTTATAGTCTACGTTTCCCTAACAAGCTATATTCCACAGCTGGCCTTGGCAATGCAGAATTCAGGGGAAAACAATCTAGATAGACACCGAAATTTAACAAGTAGCAGAAGGAACTTATCATTTAACAATCACCTAATCACCTAACCAAACAAGCAAAGGCTGTGTGCGCAACGAAGTTGCTACGGCATGATGACGATGTAACAATCTGAATGTAATCACCTAAACAAACAAGAAGTACTTGTAATTAACCTCGCGCTCACCCCAATCATTAACCTGAATAGTACCAATGCACGTCTGCCACGCACATGTCTAAATCCTAGAGAAAATATTGTGCAAAAGAAACATAAGTATGTTGTACAGACTAATAGCACTATATAGAAGTACACCATAAATCTACCACATGAAAATACATGACGTCTCTGAGGTTTTAGTCATTTGATTTCAAAAGAAGAGTGGGAGGAATACAAGTTGCATTTCTGATCTTTTGGAAAACTACCATGTTCTTTTGTTTCTACTGTTTGGAAAATACTACTTTAAGCTTGAATATGTTTTGATCACATGCCAAAGAAAAACATTAATCTTAAGAGTGAATTTCTGTAATTCCCCTGCCTCACATACTTTTTTTTTTGGCTTTTCCCTAGCACTCATAAATTGTATAAGTTGTTTGCTAATTCCCGGAGTACTCTTCTGAAGGATTATCCGAAAACTTACGCAGCTTATGAGTGCAAACTGAATATCTCTATGTGTACAAAGATCTGAAAAGAAAAATCACTTTGGAAATCATTTTAGTTTGATGCAGAACATGGAGGGAACTATTACTGATGTCCGTTATGATAATATCAGTCGAGTAGTATCAGAAGCTGACAGCATGAAAGCGGCTAGTACATCAAGTTATGACCTTCGTAAGGTGACGTGAATTTATATGCAGAAATTTGAGTTGGAAACACATCTAAAAATAAACTGAGATAAAAGAGCATGGCTACGAAGCTGCAGCTACTTTTTGCCGATATGCTACCAAATTTAGACCTTGGTAAGGTGAACAAAATAGCAGTACCTCAATATACTTTGTTCGGCACATGTACTGACATGAAAATCAACCAAGATATATACTCAAGTAATATACTGATGATCATCAATAAGACGATAAGCCACTCTGCATTTTCCAATGATTGATCTGGACCTGTTAGCAGAGGAAATGCCCACAACGACTGGGTATCCAGATTAAACACACAAATCCAAGAAACAAAATATAAAAATCAAATGTAAAAGCTTGAGACAGGATTTGTTGGCAGCCTTGAAGCATCATAACAGCAAATAATTCACCCGCATGTATTTCATCAACGGCTCGAAGGCATATACCACCATAGGTTGACTAAATACTATGAATGCTAAGAACTGAAGGTTGTTTCTCATCCCGAAGCCCAATGAAACGATAAGCAGAGGTAGATGTCTAGCATATATCATACCTGTAATAAACAAAAGAAAGAGAAACTCGCTACATCTTGGCAGCTGATGGACAACCAGATATATAATACCTGACGGGTATGTCGTACTCCAGGAAATTTTTTCATAAACCAAGCAGACAAGGCCAAAAACGAAAAAGGAAGAATTGATCTGATTGGTTTCTGAAATATATGGCCTCGTTCCTTGGCCCTTGAACCAGAATTTGTGTGCTGTGGCAGAAGAAATCAAACAATAGGTGATCAATTAAAAACAATGGACAGAACATTATTTAATTGGGATGCAGCATAAAAGTAAATATTTCTGTCATTTAACCGACATGTCAAAAATGCACAGAATTTTAACTGGTACAACAAGATGTGTACAAGCTAGATACAAAGTTTCATAAATTTTAGAGCTGTCGTCAATATCTGGTGATTGTCCAAAAGATCGGGAGGGGCTAGTATACTACTAACAGGCCAAAAAAGCCAAAATAGCTACCTTCAGTGTTGCTTCAAGTTCAAGGTGGCATTGGCAAGCGACAGCGGCAGAGCTACTGGGAATCACGGAAAATTGAGAAACGGGAGGGAGGCGAGTACGTACCAGGTCATGGGGGTGCTCACCAGCCTGCAGGTCGACGACTCAACTCGGGAGATCTTAGGCTGTAGCTCTGCCGCGGTCGAGATCGATGTCGCAACCTCGGCCTTCTCGCGTCAGCGCCAATGCTGTGATGTGCAGTCAAAGACGAATCGGATCGGACATATAGGAAAGTGGCGATCAAGAATCGAGATCAGGTAAAAGACCAGGGCTCGGTATCGCCGCCCACCTCCACACCGTCGACAGCATCCGCTCCATCGCGCCGCCATGAATCTATGCAGTTATCCGCTCACCCTTGCCGGACTCGCCGTACCTACGAGAGAAATTTGCGGCGGTGTTGATCGCCTGAAGAAGCTGCATCATCGCCATCCACCAATCGCCACTGCCGCCGCCAAGCACCCTGGCCTTGATGAGGCCACCGAAGAAGGATGCGGACGATCACCAGGAGCGACGCCGTGGTTTCTGCACTCAACCTCGATCCATCGAGAGGAGACTGGAGATCAGGATTCAGAAACATTTGGAAACCACGATGTAAGCACGGTAAAAGGTAAGAAATAAATGTATCCAGTAATTAGGGGAGGTGGGAATACCGAGTGGCGATCCACCAGCACGGCGATGGACGACGGCCAGCACGGCCATGGTCGATGGCCAGCACGGCGATCAGGTCACCAACGATCGGCACCACTATGGAAAATATTTTGAAAAGAACCCAAAGATGGAGCTGCTGCGGTGGTATGGGAAAATCAATTTTTTTGGAAGGAAACCAAGGCGTGATTGCCTCGCATTAAAGAACCAGCTTGCCTACATGTTTGGAAGGAAACCAGGATGCGGGAGCTGCATGGGTAGCAAATTTTGACGGTGAAAAAAATTAAGGTGCGGAGGGGACTTTGTCCCGTTTTTTGTACTGAGCAATGACATTTGTCCCGTCCCCTTGTTCCCTCCCTGATTGGACCCATCTAGCCTTGCAGGATCGGACGGTTTTTAAGAAAGGTACGATCTAAATCAACGGTGGGTATACTGGTGGGTGTAATCTGGTAGGGTAAAAATGATTTTTCTTCAAATTGGTTCTTTAAGAGTTTAGATTATCTCGGAGGAGCAATCAGCGTTTGTCCCAGGCCGGCTGATTACGGACAACATCATCACTGCATATGAGTGCCTCCACTTTATGAAGCGCAAGCGTGCGAAGGACTTGAGATGCTGTGCGTTAAAGCTGGACATGAAGAAGGCATATGACCGAGTAGAGTGGGCGTATCTCTGTGCCATTATGCTCCACTTGGGTTTCCACCGTCTCTTTGTTGAGATGGTAATGAGGTTGGTTACATCCGTTTCGTTCTCAGTTCTGTTTAATGGTGAATGTCTCGACAGTTTTATACCAACGAGGGGCATCCGCCAGGGCGACCCTATTTCCCCCTATCTCTTCCTGTTGGCAGCAGAGGGCCTTTCGTGCCTGCTGAACGCGAGAAACCAATCATCAGCGCTCAATGGAATTAAAGTGGCCCTGTCGGCCCCGACGGTGAATCACTTACTCTTTGCAGATGATAGCCTGCTGTTTTTTAGAGCGACTAGGGAAAATGGTAGGGAAGTCAAAGCAGTACTGCAATTGTATTGTCAAGCATCTGGTCAAATGATCAATATGGAGAAATCTTCAATCCACTTTGCAAAGGGTTGTCGGCAGAGCTTGAGGGAAGCAATTAAAGAGGAGCTTGATGTGCATAATGAGGCTTTGAGCCAAAAGTACTTGGGGATGCCGTCAGATGTGGGTCAGTCAACTAATGGTGCTTTCAAATACTTGAAGGACAGAATATGGGAAAAGGTCCAAGGTTGGATGGAACAATGCCTTTCTGCAGGAGGAAAAGAAGTTCTCATCAAGTATGTAGCTCAGGCAATTCCTACATACTCCATGTCGTGCTTTAGACTACCGAGAGGTTTGTGCCAGCATATTGATGGACTGTTGCGCAACTTCTGGTGGGGCAGCAAGGAGGGCAAGAGAAGGATGTGCTGGGTAGCATGGGAGGAGATGATCAAGCCGAAGTGTCTTGGAGGCTTGGGATTTCGGGAGACAGAATTGTTCAACTTGGCCCTGCTTGCCAAACAAGACGGGTCCTCCTTGAGTGCGCGTGTCCTCAAGGCGGTTTATTTCCCGGATCAAGATTCCTTACATGCGAACCTCGGATCAGCACCGTCGAGGATATGGCGAGCGATACTCGATGGCAAGGATGCTCTCACGCAAGGGCTCATTCGCCGGATCGGGACAGGAGAAGCCACAGACATTTGGACGATGAACTGGCTACCACGCAATGGGCTCCTGAAACCGGTGGCATGTGTGGGTGTTCACCCCCCGACGAGGGTGAGTGAATTGATTGATCAGTCCATGAGACTTGGAACAAACAGAAGCTGGAGCAATTCTTCTTTCCGATGGATAGTGAGGTGATTTCAAATATACCGCTCTGCACTCGTAGACAGGATGACTTCTGGGCCTGGCACTACGAGAAGAGTGGGATTTTCTCGGTGCGATCTGCCTACCGGATGTTGGTGGCCAACAAGCAGCGTAATACGACATATTTTGAAGGAAGGGCAGGAAGATCAGATACACGAGCAGTGGAGAAAGAATGGACAACACTCTGGAATGTGAAAGTACCATCCAATATGAGAGTGTTTGTGTGGAGATTGGCTCGACAGTCATTGCCAACCATGGATGTCTTATATCATCGCAACATGAGAACCCATCGCGCATGTGCCCTGTGCAGGGCTCCAGATTCTTGGCGCCATGCATTGTTGGAGTGTCACATGGCCAAATGTGTATGGGCGCTGGAACGCGAGGACATCACCACACACATTTGTGACATACAGGAAACTGACGCCAGGGATTGGCTCGCATTGGTGATGAGCTCAATGAAGCAAGATGAACTCACACGAGTGCTGGTCATGCTCTGGGCGATATGGTACACACGGCGGAAGGCAATTTACGATGAATCTTACCAAAGCCCGATGTCTACGAGTTGTTTCGTGCAGCGTTTTATTCAAGACTTGGAGTCTGCGACTCAACCGCTGACTGTCAAGGAAAAGCGAGCTACTGCCAAGCCTCCAAGATGGATACCCCCTCCCTCGGGTCTTATGAAAATCAATGTCGACGCTGCAGTGTCGAAGAATTCTGGGAAGGCTTCTTATGCAGCAGTAGCGCAAGACGCCACTGGATTGTTTCTGGGAGCCTCGTCGTTTGTCGTCGCAGGGATGACGGACCCGGAGACGCTGGAAGCCGAATTACACACAACAGACATTCCTTGACCCTTGCGAAGCAAATGCATATCTCTCCCATTTTTATGCTCAACGCTTCCTCTTGGGCATGGGATACTGATGCTTTTTCTACTTTAAGATAGCATTTTTCTTCATGAATATGTCATATAACTTCCGTAAATGATTTTAAGAATCATCACCGAATATAGATGTCAATATTTAAACAAGGAAGTCATCACCAGCAGGTACCTACTCATATGTTGTATGGAATTACAACATATTGTATAAACTTGCGTTGCACTCTAATCATATGGTGTGCAATAAATGGAAGAACAACCCTACGGGTTCTGCACGCCAGAAATTCAATATACCATGTACACGACCAAGCCCCTTTGGTGGTTAAGAGCCATCCGGCAGATACAGGAAGGACCCTCTATAAGCAATGCTACAGTCACATAATACTTACGTAATTCCCACGCACATGCATTGATTAGGAAAGCTTTTAACTTGATTTAGGAAGGAAATGCATTGATTAGGAAAGTGTTACGGAGGAAGGTGTATTTTTCATGTTACACGTCAGATTTTTTGTAAACGTGAACCAATAACATGATGCCATGTCAGCATGTGCGTGGGTACATTACGTGACTCTAGCATTTCTCGTCCTCTATAATTTTCTTCATTAATACTTCATACAAATATAACTTCCATAGATGGCTTTAGGAATTATCGTTGAATGTATATGTATATTTTCATAAACAAGGAAGTAGTGATAGTCTAAAGCAGATGCGGCTTCAGACTCTCCACAGCGTTTTGAGGGACGTGGACCCCGTCAGGAATTGACGCGTCGTTTCCGTACGTCGTGGTCGCCTCCGGAGCAAACGCGTAGCTCCTGCCCCTTTTTTTTTATTTTTTTATTTTTAGAAATTACACAGTACAACTCAGACACTCACAACGCACGCACACTCACCCTTGTGAACGCACATACGCAAACCCTACCCCTATGAGCATCTTCGAAGACTGAGCCGGCAAATTCTCCAGATTCCCGAAGTCACCACTGGCGCCTCGCTGTCGACGGCCACGTCGCCTACCGCTGAAAGCACAAATGCCGTTAAATCCTAGAAAATTCGCTCCCACCGGGAGTCGAACCCAGGACATCAAAAATGCTACTCGGATGCCTTAACCACTAGGCCAAGACCCCATTCACAGCTCCTCCCCCTCCTGACTAAGTCGGTTTTGTACCCTGGGCCTTGGGCCACAGCCTCCGGGCTGCCGTCGAGGTGGACGACAACCAAGCCAGCACCAGCGCAGCCATGATAAACGGCGCCGGCGTGGGCCGCCATGCCACTAGTGGCCCGAGGTGGACAACCAAAACCGGCACCGGCCATGGCGAACAGCGCCGTCACGGGCCGCCATGCCCCTGGTGGCCCGAGATAGACAACGAAGCTGGAGCATCCTGCTAACTCAACTGGACGCCGAGCATCTTCTTGCTGGTTGGCCCTTTGCCGGAGGTGGGAGCTGGCCAGGCTTAGTAGTGGTGGGAAGGAGACAGTCGACGATGTGGAGGAAAAGCCATGTAGAGCTTAGATTCAATCTGATGCAGAATCCTAGAGGGTCTCAGTACGAGATCCGTGGAACTTTGATGGAGGGCAGAGGAGGGAGGTGACTGGAGAGTGTGATCTCGCATCTAGGAGCTTGACGCAGGATTTGGATGTGGGAAAGGATTGAAAGAATGACCTGCTCTTAAGATCTATGGCATGGAGGAGCAGCTAGAGGAGGACATGGATGGGCAGTTTTGGCTCGGATTGCAGGAGATGGCGAAGTGGTACCAGAATTTGTGCTTCTGCATGCTTGAGCTCGAGCTCTGTTTGGAGAAAGAAGGCAGACGGGGCGATATGAACGAGGATAGGGATGGGGCTAAACCAGATAAGGCTGAGAAGTACACTACGCTCAACCTGCAGCATGCCTGGGTTCAGTTCATAGACCGTGGGTCCCATGCGTAAGAGACATAAGGTTGATGGAATATGCCAGAAATAGTTGAAGATAATACGTGGACACTGAGCCTCCATGTTGCTTCTTTTTCCCAACCTAATGCGTTTACACACATGTGACGGAGCTCCCGAGGAAGGCCTGAACCGAGGGGACAGAAGAATTTGCGACCTTCCAGTAGACAACCCAGCAGTCACGCGGCAGCTGGCCCAAGGTCGAACCTACCCGACGCCCATGGCCAGCTAGCCGGGCCGTAAGCCCAATGCAAAAGCAAAATAAAACCCAAACACAAAATACCAGTCGGGCGCGGCGGAGCGCGC
This sequence comes from Eragrostis curvula, assembly GCA_007726485.1. Taxonomy (NCBI): domain Eukaryota; kingdom Viridiplantae; phylum Streptophyta; class Magnoliopsida; order Poales; family Poaceae; genus Eragrostis; species Eragrostis curvula. Next base: position 14,567,913 of record RWGY01000051.1, on the reverse strand, counting down.
CGGCCTTTCTAGTGTGTATATCCGGCAGGTACCGGATCCTTCTGAACAACATTTGGCAGTACATAAATACAATTTCTCTGTTGTGTGAACTTTCCTTGTACTCTAACCATATGTTGTGTTATAAATAGAACAAGAACAACCCTACGGGTTCTGCACGCCAAAACTGCATATCGACCTCTAAACAAGCTAACAGACGCGAAAAAAAAAAAGGTTCAACACCATGTACACGACCAAGCCGCTCTCCTTGTTCAAGAGCAGGAGGCGGCACCGCCGCAGCCGGAGGGCCCGATCAGCTCCGGCTACCTCATCCTGAAGGAGCAAGACGACGACGTTCAGCACGATGAGACGGAGGGCCGCTGGGGCGTGCGCCGCGAGACGCCCGTGCTGGAGCTCCCGTTCCCGCAGAACCGCGTGCTCACGGTGCGGTACGTGCAGGACTACATCGACGGTGGCGTCACCTACGCCGAAGACGTCGTGTTCGTGCCCGTCCCCAACCAGCCGCCCGCGTCCAACCGCTACTACGTTGTGATTGCCATGGGCAAGGACAAGGGCCTCGTCGAGGCGTGCTCCCGTGAGGAGGACATGGTCACGCGGTGCTTCTTCCGGTGAATCAAGGACGTGAAGCCACGGCCGTTCGATCCTGCCGACGTCTACCAGCAGATCGAGATCGTGCAGCGCAGGCCGGGACTTTTCACGGCGAGAGCCGTTGCTAGCGACGGCTTCCCTTCCTTTCTTTTTCGCAGGAAGTACTGGCATGTGTACTAGTCCAAGGCCAAGATCAACCTCCATCTTGGCAATGCCCCTGGCCTGGATGCCGAGCTCCGGTCAAGGTTTCCTGACACCGTCCCTGTGACGGCAACGACTGCCGTCGTCGGGAGATGGTACTGTCCTTTCTACCTCATCAGGGAAGACGGCGTCGCGCCATCGGAGCAGATGGACCACAGCATGTTCACAAGTTAGTGCTCGAGCAGCGCTGGGAGCAGATGGAGAAGGTGGCCACCAAGCGGGCATGGATCGGTGGGAACGTCGAAGCGAAGCAGGAAACTGGGACCTCGCGTCACGGATCTCACGTTAATCGGCACGTTTATTTCAGGACGCCGGAGGGACAGAGGTTGGGGCTATGCATGAGCTTGTGGGTGAGGATGCGGTGTGAGGAGCTCAGGAGTGGGTGGGTCGATGAGGAGGGCGATGACGACAAAGTTCCCGGCACGTTGGTGCTGGTGGAGAGGTTCGTGGTGAAAAGGATGGATGGCAGCGTGGCTGCTGCCTTCGACTTCTTGCATCTCAACAAAATCAGAGTAAGCAGGAGTCAGACTGATACCCAGTGATTTCAGCTACGTCCTCTCCTCAGCTAGTGCAGAGCATGCGCATCAATAAAATGTTTTGTGTCTTGTCTGGTGTGCGTGAAATTGTATTGGTGTCCCTGGGATCTCTATACATCCGAGGCCCACATTTTAAGGTTACTTGTGCAAATAAAGATTTTCTTGGGTAATCTGTGTCTAATAGACTATAAAGTTGCCAAAACCATCAAGATATATTGCCGGAACCATATAGTAGCAGAAAGACCTCCTAACCTTAATTTTGGATCACCTTCATCATACATGTTGTAATGGGTTTATTTGCTTATGATGTTGACCGGCTGGCACACAACAATAACAACAACAACATAGTCTTTTGTCCCAAACAAGTTGGGATAGGCTAGAGATGAAATTCAAAAGAAACAAAGACAAGAGAACACAAAATACACAGAGCAAAACGAGTTAGAAGTAAACAGAGAAGAACAAAAGATCACGGTTCAGGCACGTTGATTGCAAGTCTCCAAGCATTTCTATCCACAGCTAACTCCTTGGAGATATTCCACTCCTTCATGTCTCTCTTAACCGACTCATCCCAAGTCAGGTTAGGCCGACATCTACCTCTCTTAACACCCTTTGGTAAAAAAAAAAACTCTCTTTAGAACCATCTCAACCGATGTTGTACCAATTTCTCCTCAATTGGTGCCACCCCTACCTTGTCCCGGATATCATCATTCCGGATACGATCCCTTCTTCATTCCGGATGTTGGCTGGCTGGCATGGGCATAAAAACATTGAGGGGCATGAATACTCCCTCTCTTCTAACATTGTTGTACAGGACGACAACTCGATCTAGTTCATTACTGAAGGGGAGGGAGTCCTTTACATATTGCTGCTATTTTTCTTCGATAAGAGCGTGAACTGAGTTTTTGGTAGTCAATTTTACAGTGATGTGCTAAATGGCTAACATGTGTGTAGATAATTACTAGTGGGTTTTGTTGGGACATGATAATTTTGTTGGACTGAGCCGCCCGGGGCGCCGCAGTTATACACCGCAAGGTGTGCACCGTTGCCTCTAGTCTGTCATCATTGTGTATTGTTGTGCCATCGCATCTCAAGTATATTTCACAGGGCTGCGTCGTGCCACCATTTTGCGCCATCGTTTCAACAATTTTGCACGGTCTATCTCTCCATCATGTCCCAAAACCGATTTGTAGCCACTAAAACGTAGGCCAAAACAAGCGTTCAGGGTTCCTTGCTCCGTGAGGAGCCAAGGAAAGAGCCCGATTAAGGAGAATTTTTTAAAATATAATATTTTTATTGTTGAAAATTACAGAAATAATGCCTGAAATGGATAAATTTCAGAAATAATACCAGTCAGACGTTGGTTGCAACCAATGTACTACTACTACGTTTTCGTGTAGCCAACATCCAACTGAAAATTATTTCTAAAATTCTCAACAATAAATATATTATGTAAATAAAAAAAAATTCCGATTAAGGATGACCAAAAAGGGTCAGGTTCGGGGAGGGTGGAGCAAAATCCCGCCATACATGAAACCCTCTATGGAAATTTAATATTGCTCTGGAAGATTCGCTGAGCTGAAGTGGAATCATGAGGATGCATCTAAACCTCTAAAGAATCAATTTGGAGGAAAATGATTTTAACCTGCCAGATTCTACCCACCTGAATATCAACCGTTGATCTAAAAGGAACCCAAATCAAATACCGTCGGATCCTGCCATAACAAATTCTGCAAGCGGGCCCATCCAACATAGCATGACGCATCATTTGTAGGACAAAAACGATGACACCGAGCTGACTTTTTTCACACAACGGAAATTGATACCCGCCCGTAATTCCCACCTCTCCCGTTTTCCTTGTCTTCCGATTGCCTTCCGTTTTTTAAGGATTATTACACGCCTATAGTTTCCTTCTTCCTCGATTTCTTTCCATTCATCTTCCTCTCACGATCCTATGGAGGCAGGCGGGGGGATGTGTCTTTCCTTCCTGTGTTTTGTTTCTCCAACCAGATCTTTGAACACCGATACGAGCAGGACTGGATGTGTAACCGGAGGTGGAGGGCGGCTGCTTTCGACATCGACTCCCAACCCTAAGCAGCGAATGCGCCTCTCGCCGCCGTCTTCACGGCCTCCGTCACCTCCGCTCCACTCCCCTGAGTGCCAAACAAGCAGGACGAGGATGATGGATAGGATGTGAAGAACGGCGGTCGTCCGCCTCCGGGGAGAGCCGAGGATGGATCAAGGGGCGACAAGGACGATCTTTGCTTCCTGTAAGTTCGATGAGATCCTCTTCGTGTGTTGATCTCCTGTTGTTGCGCTATTTCTTCTTGCAAAAATTTGATAAGAACAGCAAAATGTCTTGGGAAAGTTCAATTCACGGCTTATCTTGCTGTAGGTTTACAGTACAGTCGCCTTGGATCTTGATGTTTCTTGCAAGGATCTGGGTTTACTCTGCCTCTGGTCTTCTGTTGGTGAGCATGGCGTTGGCAGCACCTCTTGGTTTCTGTGCCCGCCTCAACCCTCAGCGTCACTGCAAGACTTTCCTGACTTTGTGCTCCCGTCCCTCCTCCATGATCGGCATCGCTGAACATGTTTTGCCAGCAGTTGATCAATAATGATGACACACATGTTGACGACCATTCAATTCGTGGGATTGGATTATTCATGCTGCCAAGCATTGCTAAATTCATTACTTTATTGTTGGGCACGACAATATCCTTGCGGTGAGTGATCATTCCATGTTTATTTTCATGAATAGCCTTTCAATATGCACGGGTGATAGACTGATAGTCTTCTGATGGAGGATTTTAATTTGTAACTGAAATTTATGCCTAGGACAGGTCTAGGCTTTTCCCCTGCAATCCAAATTGGTTACACCACTCACATATTACCAAACTACTTTGGGGATGAGTAGCTGCATAATTAGCTCATTAGATTTAAAAGAAGATAATCTTTGGTTCCCTCTGAATTAATTTTTTTCCCTCTTTCCTTTGGGATAAAGCGTGCATGCTGCAGTAGCTTTCTACTTAAAATTGTGTCAGGCTATAATACACGTAGTTACAAACACCAGTGATATGCTATTTAGAATGTGTTTGTACGGTTTAATGGACAAATTTCATGTCATTAGCAAATTTCATCTTATTTTTTATTTTTCATGGCATGTGTTAGATGCAACAGATAATGGATTGGGTTACCTCATCCAGCATTTGCTTCCACATCAAGATAGATGGAACTGTATGTGTTATAAAAGGTATTAGAAGATCTGTGACAGGTAGCAGATGCTTCATTGCAAAAATGCTTAGTTCTTTGATCATTCCGATCGGCACATTTCAGTTGCATTACAGTTAGTTGTATGATCTTCACATGATTTTTCTTCTTTCACAATCTAAGTTGTGTGTTTCCATGTCATCTAGCAATACTAATGTGGAGCTACTGATTTTCAGGTGGAATGTATTAAGATGCTATCACAATGTTGGCGTCTCTTACGGTCACGCAGAAAATACGCGACCGCGGGAGACGCCGGGGGTTATGATTTGAGTCACTTGCAATATTAACCAAATAATCCACGTCTAGTAACAAGTACTAGATATGTATTATAAGGTTTATCATGTTAATTGAATATCCGCAAGCGGACGGATAACCCGTTGTAGCATTTCACCCGAGAGTATTCCAAGGGTATCGTATTTATATTTTCCCAAGGGAAGACATGGTTGACAAGAGTACTTATGTTCATGGTGTTACAAATGATAGACGATATAACCACATTCCAAAGCAGGGGTAAGGTTCAATAGTTGAGGATAGTGTGACACACACAAAGGTATTCCCACTCTCTCTAATAAAAGGGCGAGAGACAATTCTAAGCAATGCTAAGTTAGACTAGTGAGCTACTACTCCTAAAGTACAACATTCATAGAGCGTGCAAGGCCTCTACCTATCATCTAAGATCATGCAAGCGCAAGCAAGCGTCTTATATCTAGGCAACTTCGGGAGGTCCGGCATACGCAGGGTCTGCCCCGCGACTCCGGCGCATTTACATACTCCTATGCCGTGCCCGAACGTGGAGGGTTTCTTTGGATGGACAGGGCTGTCACTTCCTGCCACCTACCTCTACAAACCGTGGGACACGCACATACTCAAGGGTGGAGAGACAACCCCAGCACCATGCCGGCGTCACTAACCACAACTCTAGATCCCTCGAGGCACCCCCAACCCTTCGGATCGACGGGGTGATAAATCTAGAGCACCTTTGCAGGACAGAGAGGGCCGATGCCAAAACATAAGAACAACTAGCCTAACTAGCATGAGTTAAACGAAAGGGTCAAAGCAAGCACTAAGTTATGCATAAGCGTTCGTCGCTCAAGAACGAGCGACGAACGACGATCAATTAAGTACGTGCAAGAATAATCGATAATCAAGCATGAACGAACAAGGAACGCTCGATGTATGTTTACTAGCGATCATCGATGAACGATGAACGAACGATGAACAAACATGAACGAGCGATGAACAAACATGAACGAACGATGTACACTCATGCAGGATCATGATCAAACTACTAAGCACATAACAACTATACGAACGAATGTATTCCATTATACGAAGAACAAGTCTTACAAAGAGAGGATACAAGAGCTATACCCAATTCTCCACAAGACCTTGGGAGCAATAAGGCAGCCCACTACTCAGCCTAGCACTACCTAGAAGAGTCTCTAGCTCTAGCGTGAGGAGAGGAGGGAATGATCCTTCTGTTGTGGTGTGTGTGTGTGTGTGTGTGTGTAAAGGAGGGGGGGGTACCCCTCCTTATATAGTCCTTGAAGGTCGGCAACTTTGAGGCGGTTCCCGAGGTCGGTGGCATTTAATGCAGGGGGAACCGACCTCCAGAGGTCGGTTACAAACCACCATAAAAAGATGGGCCCAGGGGGGCACCCTGCCAGGTCGGCCGACCTGGCCAGGGGGGGTCGGCCGACCTGTGCCTGGCCCCTCCTGGGCTGGGCTTTGGCAGGTGGCTCCCCCTCTTGGTCTACTTCTCTGGTCCAGGTGCATTTGGCCTTAGTTGTGTTGGACTTTGACGAGATTTGGCCTTTTGTCTTGGAGTTGTATGCCCGCGGCGAACGTCGTGTTTGTAAAAGTGTTGTTTCGTCGCCTTGGGCCATGATTTCACCTGGATTTCTCCCTTATTCCACCTGCACACTAAAATCTAGAGGTACATGTGGAAATAGGTTATTCTAAAATAAAATGCGTGTAAGAAATGCTCAGTCCTTCTTATTTATTGAGCTAGTTGACGGTTGAAATTGGTCCGTAACGACCGTCAACAACTCCCCCAAGCTTACCCCTTGCTCGTCTCGAGCAAGAAGTATGACTTTAGGTTGTTGATCAGGAGTTGCTACAATGCCTACTTCTCAAAGGTACCAGGTTTATAACAGAGATACTCATCCTTGAGTTGAAAGAGTTGGCCATGGTAACTCACCCTTTTCCCTTAATCCTTATAGGGCTTTTGCTTTATACTTTACCTTGGGCGGTTGAGAGAGAGAATGGTGTATGGAGTATTTATTTTCTCATCCCTTGTCTTGCTTTTATTCTCCGGAGGTTTTCAAAAAGATTTTCAAGAATAAAATCAAGTTCCTCTAGTGATACTCTCGAGTCGCTCAAGTGGTGTTTTTATCCCTTACCAAGGCATGTGTGTTGCCTCATCCTACATCTAATAAGCCTTTGTGGAGCTCAAGGTAGGATATGTAAAGAGGCATACTTGCATTCATATTTTGCAAAACCAAAAGAGTGGATCCACGGAGATAGCAAGCCATACAATCGTAGATCAAGATGTGCAAGTGTGTATATGTGGATGGTGGTGTATGTGACTACTCCTCTTTTTGTTCACCTCTCTTTATTTTGTATTTTGGGCATGGCTATCTTTTCTTCTTTCTTTTTCCATGCTCAAAATG